>VYZU01089510.1:21407-135539 GCA_013401355.1 Ceyx cyanopectus
TAGTCTATAATTGATGAATTTCCAGGCACCTGTTGCAGAGAAGGTTAATATGGTCAATTCCTTTGTATGTGTGTCCACAAATACCTAAATACTGTGAATAGCTTGAAAATTTTCATTCCCCAACCTGTGCCAACTTACTTGCTAAATTTCCTCACTAATACAATGAAATTGAATAGAAGATCAACCACCCATGTTAATTCTAAACAGCATATCAGAGCCAGACTGGAGCAGCGTCAGTGTTGATTTGTGCTTAAGATAATGAAATTTGAAAGTCTAGAAATGATAGGGTTGTTTATAGCAAGTTCATCTCTGTAAAATAATTGCATGCAAGTTCCCATAAACATAAAAGAGAGACACTCTGCTGCAGCTGGTTGAAAGGATGGTCTGATTAAGGAATATAGATAACATTTACAGCTTCAGAAGAACTTCAAAAGACTATCAGGGAAATCAGGGAATTTTAAAGACAGAATACAATTTCCAAACTTAAAAGCATTATTTTTCCTCAGACGTCTAATTTAGATTATATACCAGAAGCCTATAATAAGCCTCCCACCAAGAAATAATAGCACGCTGCACATATTATGGTTGTTCAACACCCCATTTAAATACAATTACTGGCCCTTTGCCAGAAGCCAGGAAGCATTTCTTTCCATAGCAACAGTAAGAGAAAGGTCAGGATAATATTTCTGTGGGAAAGCCTGCCCTTCAGAAGGATTTGGGATTACACTGTGTATTACATGCTTTTGAAATATGGTACCTTCCAAGTATAAATTCACCTGGATTATTCCTCCCCCTTCCCTTGGGATTAATCCTCTGGGTTTGCAGAGCTCACACCTGGCTCCTTAGACACCATTTTTTCCCAGTATTTAGTCAGAATAGAAGTGCTTCTGTTGCTACTTTAGCAAGTGGGTAAATGAGAAGCAGCAAGTGTTCTCTGCTAATTCATTGGCAACATAGCTCAGGATGTCTTTAATTAAAAGCAAGGAACTCAGCTAATCTACCTAGTTCATTTTATTGGATTTGGTGTAATAAGAAGGGTTTTAGATACCAGAATATTTAAAGGGCAATGTATTGTTGGTTTTCTTTTTTTTTTTTTTTTAATTTTTTGAAAATGTATTTAGCATTATTTGCCTGTTAGTATAACAAAATAACATTATTTCCTAGGGTTGTTTTATCTTCTGCTAGGAGCTAGTTAGTATGATTGGTAAACTAACAGCAGCTGGTTTTGAGGATGAAGTTGCACAGATGACTCACCTCGCCCATGTGAGTGATTTCATTCAGCTTCTTCTCCATACTTTGGATCACGGTCTCTCTTGGAATCATAATCCAAGGAGAACAATGTTATTAGCTCAATAAAACTGCTCAAATAGTTCAAGTAGCAGGCCTAATTGAAAGTTTTAAAAAAGACATTTCTTTTAGCAACTCACTAGTTTGTGAAGAATGACCTGAATTTTCATATATAAAAAAATATAAAAAGGTATAGTTTGGAATACAACTTTGTCCTATACACAGCACGATGCAAATAATGAATAACCAGAATAGAACAGGTACAAATGTGCTGAAATCCAAGATGAATAAACCATGACTTACAAAAGTGAAAGAATGAAGTTTCCTCAGTCTGATGAATCCTCCACATTCCAAACATCCTTTCTTTCTGTTTTCATTCTCTCCTCTTGTCAAATAACTGGCTACAGGTTCTCTGAGTGATGCAGGGACTTCAGCCTCCTGATTTAGTCCTAGATAAAATAGAGATGCTCTATAATTATAGTCCTCTCACAAGACCAGAATGTGTCACTCTCCAAATGCTCCTGCCCATGTCATCTCACCTTCATCAATATTCACTGTCAGTATCAACACTGGAGTGACCTCACTCCCTTTCTTCACTCCTGCTTTTGTGACTCTTCAGTCCATGGAGTTCTCTGCAAGTTCCATCAATATCACTGAGAGAAATCCCTTTGGGATTTAGCAGGAGCTCATCAGGACCTATTGAAGCAGGCACCTTACTACTCTCTGGTTTCTATCTCACTCTTGTCTTCATTCTTCCTTCCAGCCATTTCCCTTACTCCAGAAATCATTCTCTAGTCCAGGTTAATTCATATTTTGCTCTCACACAGACCATAGCACTTAGCTAGTGCCAGTAATGCTGGACACAAAGCTATGTTATTAGGTTTAACAAGGCACATTTTGTGCCTCTCTCTGCCATAAGAGTGAAATGATGCTGAATTGCACACACTGCCACTGAGTACAGAAAAAGAACCTCATTCAGGGCTCTGAACTGGTCAGGANACCCATGTTAATTCTAAACAGCATATCAGAGCCAGACTGGAGCAGCGTCAGTGTTGATTTGTGCTTAAGATAATGAAATTTGAAAGTCTAGAAATGATAGGGTTGTTTATAGCAAGTTCATCTCTGTAAAATAATTGCATGCAAGTTCCCATAAACATAAAAGAGAGACACTCTGCTGCAGCTGGTTGAAAGGATGGTCTGATTAAGGAATATAGATAACATTTACAGCTTCAGAAGAACTTCAAAAGACTATCAGGGAAATCAGGGAATTTTAAAGACAGAATACAATTTCCAAACTTAAAAGCATTATTTTTCCTCAGACGTCTAATTTAGATTATATACCAGAAGCCTATAATAAGCCTCCCACCAAGAAATAATAGCACGCTGCACATATTATGGTTGTTCAACACCCCATTTAAATACAATTACTGGCCCTTTGCCAGAAGCCAGGAAGCATTTCTTTCCATAGCAACAGTAAGAGAAAGGTCAGGATAATATTTCTGTGGGAAAGCCTGCCCTTCAGAAGGATTTGGGATTACACTGTGTATTACATGCTTTTGAAATATGGTACCTTCCAAGTATAAATTCACCTGGATTATTCCTCCCCCTTCCCTTGGGATTAATCCTCTGGGTTTGCAGAGCTCACACCTGGCTCCTTAGACACCATTTTTTCCCAGTATTTAGTCAGAATAGAAGTGCTTCTGTTGCTACTTTAGCAAGTGGGTAAATGAGAAGCAGCAAGTGTTCTCTGCTAATTCATTGGCAACATAGCTCAGGATGTCTTTAATTAAAAGCAAGGAACTCAGCTAATCTACCTAGTTCATTTTATTGGATTTGGTGTAATAAGAAGGGTTTTAGATACCAGAATATTTAAAGGGCAATGTATTGTTGGTTTTCTTTTTTTTTNTTTTATCTTCTGCTAGGAGCTAGTTAGTATGATTGGTAAACTAACAGCAGCTGGTTTTGAGGATGAAGTTGCACAGATGACTCACCTCGCCCATGTGAGTGATTTCATTCAGCTTCTTCTCCATACTTTGGATCACGGTCTCTCTTGGAATCATAATCCAAGGAGAACAATGTTATTAGCTCAATAAAACTGCTCAAATAGTTCAAGTAGCAGGCCTAATTGAAAGTTTTAAAAAAGACATTTCTTTTAGCAACTCACTAGTTTGTGAAGAATGACCTGAATTTTCATATATAAAAAAATATAAAAAGGTATAGTTTGGAATACAACTTTGTCCTATACACAGCACGATGCAAATAATGAATAACCAGAATAGAACAGGTACAAATGTGCTGAAATCCAAGATGAATAAACCATGACTTACAAAAGTGAAAGAATGAAGTTTCCTCAGTCTGATGAATCCTCCACATTCCAAACATCCTTTCTTTCTGTTTTCATTCTCTCCTCTTGTCAAATAACTGGCTACAGGTTCTCTGAGTGATGCAGGGACTTCAGCCTCCTGATTTAGTCCTAGATAAAATAGAGATGCTCTATAATTATAGTCCTCTCACAAGACCAGAATGTGTCACTCTCCAAATGCTCCTGCCCATGTCATCTCACCTTCATCAATATTCACTGTCAGTATCAACACTGGAGTGACCTCACTCCCTTTCTTCACTCCTGCTTTTGTGACTCTTCAGTCCATGGAGTTCTCTGCAAGTTCCATCAATATCACTGAGAGAAATCCCTTTGGGATTTAGCAGGAGCTCATCAGGACCTATTGAAGCAGGCACCTTACTACTCTCTGGTTTCTATCTCACTCTTGTCTTCATTCTTCCTTCCAGCCATTTCCCTTACTCCAGAAATCATTCTCTAGTCCAGGTTAATTCATATTTTGCTCTCACACAGACCATAGCACTTAGCTAGTGCCAGTAATGCTGGACACAAAGCTATGTTATTAGGTTTAACAAGGCACATTTTGTGCCTCTCTCTGCCATAAGAGTGAAATGATGCTGAATTGCACACACTGCCACTGAGTACAGAAAAAGAACCTCATTCAGGGCTCTGAACTGGTCAGGATTCAAAATTACCCCCATAAGGGTGGAAGTAGCACAAGCCACTCAGGCCTGGCTGGAAGACTAAATAGATTTAGAATGTTGGGTTTTTTTCTGATGCTGATTCAATCACCAAAAACACAATTGTAAATTTTAATCCCATTCAGGAAATATCTTTGTGTGAGAACTAGCTTATTGGAAACCATTTGCCTCAACAGGGTCCACCTGTTAACCAGCCCAAATAAGACTAGCAACAAACCTTGTTCTTTATCTCCTGTTCTCCAAATGTCAACTGTTTAACTCATTTCAGTCATTTTCTAGGGCAAGATTTTAAATTTTCATTTCCAAGGGCAATATTCCTTGGATTTGAAATAAGGCTACTTAAGATTAAAGAAAGGATTTCAGTGCAGTGAATGAAATATTTCATTACTCTTTAGATTTTTAGTTTGAGACATTAGTCCCTGAGCAAAGTCAATTATGTTTCTTAAACAAACTAAAGCATTAGATCTTATACCATGGAGAGCAAGTATAGAGCAAAATTGTTGGGGGCCTCATGCACTTGTCAACCTGGGAAGGTTGATTTTCCATTACAATTTATTCTTATCTGTGCCATATCTGGTCAAACACCCTCCTCTTTCCTTTATTTCAGCTTTACCCAGTCTACATTTTACAACCTAAACCTTTCGTTTGCATCTTCCTAAATACAGGATATTCCTACTGAGAAAAGGAGAGTCACAAACTTAAATGGAATGGAGGAAATAATAGTGACACCACCACCTTCCAGCATGTTGTGAGTTATTATTTCCCAAACACTTGGTATATTCAATTCCTGCCAAACAGCCCAGCCCCGTGCCTCCTCCTGCAGGCTGAAGAATCCTAGGGATTTTCCTTGCCTGAAACACCTGCAGAGAATTCCCATTGCTGTTCTGCTGGGAAAAGGCCAAATACCTTGCTTGGCTGGCATGGTTTTTTTGTGTAGTTGTCCACCAGACCAGAGTGTGTATCTCTGAGCAGCAGTTGCAATGCACTGAAATTCATTTCTCCCTTTAAAAACTCCAGCTGTAGTAGGTGGGAGAATGTTTTCCCTTAACCACACTGGGCTGCTTTATACATTTCAGTGTGTATTGCTTTATATTCTAGAAAAGCATCCGAGAGAAACCCAGAGAATAATGGTCACATTTGCAGGAAACACAGGAAAATAAAAACAAGGCTGTTCTCAAATTAAACCAATTTGCCTCAGACTGTGCTTAGGAGGGAGACTTGCAGGAGCAAAGGCAACGGGCTGAAATAAATGGTGTGAGTGAGTCAGGATTTGTCATTCCTTCCTCTGAGCTGGTGCTGGGCCACAGCCCCAGCACTCTTCTTGTGAGGTGGAGGCACAAGTCTGGTGTGAAAAGCAGGGTGTGAGCTTCCAGTGACACCAATCCCTGTGAAATTCCCACAGCTCGGCCCTCCTGGGAAACTGGGATGAGTAGGGGGTGTGTGGTGGTTGGTGTGGAAGCAGCTGGTTTTGTTGGGTGGTAATAAACTCACCAGATCCCACCCTGGCCAAGTGCTCTCTAGGGGTTTAGCTCTGTAAGGCTGTTTGGGTTCTTTTTTTTCATTCCAAGAGGGCAATCCTGGGGTGAAAATCAGGAGCATACAGCAGATCTCCATCAAGGCTTTAACTATTCCTAGTTATATTTATAAATATATTAATAAATATAATTTATATTTAATATATTAAATATAAATTATATTTATTAATATATTTATAAATATATTAATAAATATAATTTATATTTAATATATTAAATATAAATTATATTTATTAATATATTTATAAATATATTAATAAATATAATTTATATTTAATATATTAAATATAAATTATATTTATTAATATATTTATAAATATATTAATAAATATAATTTATATTTAATATATTAAATATAAATTATATTTATTAATATATTTATAAATATATTAATAAATATAATTTATATTTAATATATTAAATATAAATTATATTTATTAATATATTTATAAATATATTAATAAATATAATTTATATTTAATATATTAAATATATTTTATATTTAACCATTAAGCAGGCTTGAAAAACCTCTGGAAAAAAAAAATTGGGATAACCACAACATGTGGCAATAATTTTTCTTGGTAAGAAAGTAAAAACTAAGTTAATATTCATTTATTGTTTATATTATCCATCATATTGCTTTGCTGGCATGAGTGGGGAGGCATCTGTTTAAAAATACACTCACCTTCTTTGTTTTGTTGTCAATTTTCTGGCATTTTATGGACTGTTGTTGCTGTTTGACCACAGATTGGGAAACACTGGCAGAATTATTTCCCAGTGTCACACAGACTTACCCACTGCTTCCAACTGGTTTTGATTATTGCTTCTTATTCCTCTCAAAGGGATGTTTAGATAACATAACAGGAGGCTCTATTCTAATGTATTAAAATATATGTTTTACAAATAAAAGCAGAGTATAGAAATAAAGCAGAGATTTGATGCTCTTTCCTTCAACATCCAGACAACTTTAAGGATAAATTAAAAAGCCAACGTAGTCCTATAAATGTAGGATGTAAATGTAAGGAAGTAGTAAGGAAATCTCTGGCACGACTTCACTTACACTGTGCTCAGTACTACTTACCACATCATAAAAAAAAATAACAACTGGTTTCTTAAGAATGTGGTGAGAAGGAAAGAGAGTTGATCCTGGTAATAAAAGTTACGAGCTGTGAAGACAAGGCCAGAAAAGGCCTCGTTCTGAACCAGTCACTGAGAAGGCAGAGAACTGAGACACAAATGCTCAGTGCTCAAAGTCAGGGCATACAAAGAAATATTTTAGGTAGATACACACAGAAGAATTTGAGGCACTGACCCTTTTTTTACTAGTTCTTCATTACCTCATTTGCTGTAATAAATAACCCATCTGTCTGCTTTAAACGGGGAGATTTTTATCAAGGAATATACTTTTAGCAAGGAATATCCTACAGGGATTTTGTGTCTGTTCTGCTTCTCACTTGCATTCCTTCTGTTTGAATATATGGCAAGACTGTAGAGAATTTCAAAAGGTTTTTAGCAACAAGATGAAAATTTTTAGTTTTGAAAAAAAGAGAAGCATTCTTGGCTTAGTTTACATTAAGATCATAAACAATGTGAATATATAATATATAAATAATAAATATATAATATATAAATGTAATATATAAATATAATAATTGATCTGATGGTAATAAAAAAATATATTGGAAATCTCAGACATTAAGATATGTTTGGGCAAATATCGTTACTATAGAAAAGAATCAGCTACCACATCTTCCCTTTCTGCTCATCCTTCTCTTTCCCCTTTGAGTGACCTTTGTGTCTCAGCATCAGCATTTTGCAGGTCTTTTTTTTCCACTAGACCTATGGCCTTAGACTTATGATATGCTGAGCTTCATTCTAAAGGTTAGGTATTTTCAATTACTGTGCAAAAAGATAACACCATCACAGTATTTTATCCTGTATTTTATATTCACTAGAAAACCAGGGTCTGTCTGTCTGTTAAGTGGGGCGTGTGCCCTAGCACCCACTTTTAGTCCCATTCTAAGGGCAGGAGATGATTTCTCACACAGAAATAGATGTCAAGTCAATACCATCCATTTCAAACCCTCCTATAGAGGAGACAAATATGCATCTTGCACAGGTGGAAAGGGAATATCACACAAAAAATAGCATCAAGAGCAAAATACTGAAAAAAAAGAGTCACGATAATCTGGTTATTGAAAATACCATGAAATTAAAAATAAAACACAGGGAAAAAAAAAAGAAGAGGTAGAATGCACTGACAGCAGAGGCAAAACATGCAGATCACATACTGTGTAAAAATAAAAGGGTGACAAATTTTTTTGCCTGTTTGTTTTGAAAATGGAATTGCTGAAACCGTTGTAGCAGAACCATTGCTAAACCCTTCTTGTGTTATAATTAATCCTAAACAAAAATGCTTTTTCTTTGCCACATGATGAATTTTAATGAAAAAAGTCCAGACCAACCAAACTTAGACCTCCAAATAAAAATTATCAGCAGGAATTAAATTCCAGATGAAAACTTTTATACAGAAGCAAGGCCCCTGATGATGTAAATTGTTTTAGCTTCATGCAGGGTATCCAGACTGTGTCCTATACTCTCTTGCCTCTTTCTTGCCCCTTAATCCTCTAGTATTTATATAAACCCATCATAATCAGTGCTTATTTTCACCTTTAAATACTTTAAAAGATCCACACTTGTGTTGCTACATTCCCAGTGATTATTCCAGTTCAAAAATCCTTACCTTCTTTTTCTCTTTAGCTCAAACCCTGCCCTGATTTTAATTAACAGGGGCAGATTCTGCCTTTGCTCACTCCAATCTTTACATCAATTCTTTTGGTAATTCTTGTTAAGAGAGAGAAGAGCAGTCATTTTGTCAGGGGTTTCACTGCAGCATCTTTTCTGGGCATAGATACATATAAGTGAGCAAGCCTTTAACTGGAAGGGTACCAAAAGGAACCTGGGATCTGCATCCTGATTTATCTGTCAGGTTAGTTTTGACTGACAGGCACCCTGAACATCTTACCTGGCCAGTGTGAGGAGCACAGGAACCCATCATCTAGGGATGGTGTGAGGGGTTGTACAGATAACGAGCTGTGATTCAATTAATGGATTGTCACTGGTATCAGCAGGCTCTGATTTCTTGCCTGAAAATTGAGGAGTGGGAAGAGATGAATTTTCCTACTTGCAGAATTCAGCTGTTGGAAAGAAAGTGCCATTTTTTTTCCAGAACAGAAGGTGTGGGTGCTGCTTCTGAAGTACAGCTGTGAGGAGGAAATATACTGTGAAATACTTATATTAAGATATCTCATGCAAATGATACACATGGGTCCCGTGTCTGAGAGTCACTGTAGATCCAATTATGTGGAAAATCCATGTGAATTGACTTCTCACAGGCCAGTTCCACATGATCAGCCAGTGTAATATAAATTAAGGCTATGGCAACATCACCTTTTTATTGGAGTAGTCTCTATGGACTCCATACAGGGCTCCATTTCCCCACACGAAGGTACAAGTCCCCAGAGACAGAAGATCTGCCTCAATGTCATCACCTTTAGCCTTCACATCCTTCCATATAAAAGGAAATAAACCCCAAAATTTGTATAATAAAGCATGAGTATCACACTCTGGGTCTTGAAATGGGGAATGGGCTTCCCAGTTATATCGTTGATATTCCATTTTCTTTGTAATCCAGTTTCTAGAGGAAGAAATCACAATTCTTTAAGGTTTCCATTTCCAACCTGCCTAAGCTCCTTGCACATAAATTCAATGCCAGGTTTTTTTAACCCCCCACAGATATACTTAAAGAAGAGAGCTAAAATTCACAGAGCTGTCAAGTCAGGCATCCATTAAGATAGTAAGATGCCAGTGTTGAAACTTCACCATTACAGCATCAAATCTCAAAAGAATTCAGTTTGTTAATGAGAAACAAGAGAGAAAGGAACATGTGAGGCAGGGGGATGGGGAGAAGGTAGGAATACAGAACAAACTGACAGTGAAATTGAAAGCACAGATTGAGGTACCACAAGGAGTCTGAATTCCTCAACTAAGACTTGTCAATGAGATTTTTAGCATATGATATGCAATTTTAATTAAATTATGGCCCAGAGTCAGAGAACAAAGCCAAAGGCCCTTTTTTTTTTAGTTTTTTGGTGGTTTTTTTTTTTTATATTATTTCACTTTTAGAACAGAGATCTTATCTTCTGCAGCATTTCATACACTTCTAATTAAATATGGATTTATGGCTTTAAAGTACCTGCAAACGCAGCATGACTTTTAGGATTCATCTTATGCTGAACTCAGAGCAGTCAGAGGCTGAGATTCTGTCCCCTGAAGTCAGGGGCAACTTTCTTAAGTAGGTTTAGAGGGATCTGGAGAAGATGTTAGTAAAAGAGGTTAGTTTGTACACCGAGTGTGAAAAAGATTAATATAATTGCTCCTAATACAGTAACGTGTCTCTTTGTGTGTAAACATATCAAATAAAGCTTTGTGTTTGCTTATAGTAACAGGGCATAATTCCATACAGAGCTGGAGATTTCTGAGCACTGCCAAAAGTACTGTTTCAATCTGATGGTTATTTTTTGCTGTGCCTGCCAAATCCTACATTTATTTGCAACTCTCACTGCATTTTTTTTTTCCACACCCATCACATTATTTCACATAAATACATTATTTCTTCTGTTTAAAAAGCACAGTATTCTTTTGCCAACGAGGAAATTACTGCAGAGGGCTTTGCTTGTGGTGATGACTTACTATTAAATATATTTTAAATGAGTTTACTGAGCCTCTTAAAATAGAAGGGCAGGCTGGGTGAGAGTCTGGAAGTGGTGAAGGAATGACAGAGCCTGTTTGGCTCTGTTTGTATAAGGAGCAGAGTGTGGAAACATTAATAAAGTGGATTGAGTTGAGGCTCTCCTCATATTCCTGTGGGTAGATAACTTCTTGAAGGTCAGCTGCTCTCAACACCAGCTCCTAAACTCCCACAGGACAAAGGCTCTGAAGTCAACAAAGCACTGCTAATGGTAACTGAAGCTGTACATGGAGAAACCATCACATTCAGGAAGTTACACCCTAACAAACAACTTTCCACAATAGACTTACCCAGTAAAACTGAGGATGATGCTGCTGCCTTGGAATTAATGAGGTTTGTGCTGGTTTGGGACCAAAGTCTGCTCTGTGTGTGTGATACACTTCCCCAATAGTCAGACATATGGGAGTTTTTGCGGGGGCTGTGTGTTGATATTATTTGTCAGCATGATGTGTGGCAGTTAAGGCGGGTTAGAAATGGTTCCTATTTTTTTTCCAGGACTAGAAAAAAAAAACCAAAACCAGTTTCTAAGTGTAGATGCATAGGGTATGGCTGCTAAATTTCATTTTATTCCAAGAAATGGCTGTGATTCGAGAGTTTCAGAAGCCAGAAATAATTGTAATCTTGAAATTTTAAAAGTACCAAGACTCACCCCAATATATAGACAACATTTGTTCTCATGGAATAAATTTCTATCTTTCTCTGCCTGTAATCTCCTTGTGGACAGAAAAGTCAACTAAAATAATGTTCCTCCAAGAAAAGTCCTGGTACAAATTCACCAACTGTCAAACTACCCCACTAGGAGTAAAAGGAGAATCAGCCTTGATGTTCCACTGCAGGTTGTTTTCATTGATTCTTGTATTTTAACCACATTTCAGCTGCTGTTTTTGTGAGATGATTTCAAAAACCATTGAATTAAATTGCATTACGCTGAAGAGACTGATCTTGTTTCATTGCAACTGCACTCAAAGAAGAAATTTATATCTGAGAAAGGTAGAAGTATTTGCTGATGTGATCTGGTCTAAATGGCTTTTCTTTTTTTTTCTTTTCCTTTTTTTTTAATAGTCCTTTGAAAATTAGATCTGGAAATCTGTTTTGAAAATCAGAATCCATCAGTCTCCTGTGAAATTGCAGCTTCTCCTTGAAGCTTTCCACTTTCAGCTAAAAGACTGACATTCAGTTTTCTTAACAATTAACACACAACCGTTCATATTTTCCCAGAACACTTGGATTTTTGGTCACCAAAGTGTACAAGATGACAACCACAAGTGGTCAAAATTAAACTTCTTAAACTCCTTGGCAGTGAGCTGATTTTCCCAAGTCCATTAGTTTTAACAACCTTAACCAAAAATATGCAATAAATTGGGAGTGTGAACCTGTTACTCAGTGTCCTCAGCAGGTAAACCATGTAAGGGTGTTAGCCTGAATTATCCCAATCTTTTCTATGCTAAATCCCATGGAAAATGTCTTTGTAAATTTTCTTTTTGACTTCTCCTTCATTCCCTGGGCCCATCTCTTCAAATATTGCAGGTGACCATCAAAGGAAAGCAGTGCATTTGACCATGGAAATGTCTCCATCAAGCACAAACTTTTCAATGCTTCATGCAAAATACTAAAATCCCCTGCATTTTCTACAGCCAAGACCACACATAATTACATTATGTGGATGTGACAATGGAAAATTAATTTAAACTGGTAAGCCATGCAGTTTTGGAGTACTCTAATTCCTCTAGGTACTATCCCTAAGGCACAGTTTACACTGCCTAGAAAGAAAAGAGATTTAAATTATTTCACAGATTTTCCATCCCCTTTGTCTGGTGCTTCTCCTTCCTGAGAAATTTCACACCCCCAAAGGCTTTTCCAAACCATACAAACTGATGTTAAGAGTGTTATTTTGTTAAGAAAAATAACTGAATGTCATCTGATTTGTATGAGCAATTTTAACTCCAAAACACAGTTCCAGTAGTCACTGTTCAGTCACCAATACCAAATGCACAAGGAAGCAAGAAGATAATATTCAGAATAAAAATCTGTCCTGTAAATCACAAATATAAAGGTAAATCAAGAACTCTGAGAGATGATTGCAAATATTCTATGAATAAAAAGTAATTTTGTGGATCTTATTTGGTATTAGTGGTACACAAAACCTCACTCTGGATATGCTTTAGAATTCTCCCCTCCACTTCCATATCTATCTCACCATGGAT
Organism: Ceyx cyanopectus; assembly: GCA_013401355.1. NCBI lineage: Eukaryota > Metazoa > Chordata > Aves > Coraciiformes > Alcedinidae > Ceyx > Ceyx cyanopectus. The sequence goes on from VYZU01089510.1 coordinate 34,283, forward strand.
TGTTTTCCTGGGCTTTAAGATCATTTATTTTCCATTCTGCTTTAATAAAAATTTTTAAACAAGCCTATTTATTTCTGCAGGCCAAGCACTTCAAAATTGCACTATACAAAGGAGAAGCCAGAGGTTTTTAGCTTAGTCAGAGTTTTTCTGGTTTTTTTCTCTTTAATTTTTCGTGGTGATTTTGAAATGCTTGTGGAGTCTTGTAGCATTTAAGAATATATTTTGTTTTGCTTAAGAGAAGGCACATAAGCTCTTATCATAGTGATAAATCATGAATAACAACAAATGGTTTTTCTTTTCTCAGGCTGCCCTGTTTTCTTCTAGTTGGAGACATAAGAAAATCTGTATAACAAAAGAAAAGCAGAATAAAAACTCATGAGGAATGCATTTCTAAGATGCTTTTGAAGTCGTGAAAAGTTGGGTTGGGGTTTTTTTTGGTCTTAATAGTGCTCAGCCATTCTCTACTCTTTCCTATCAAAGGATGTCTCTGAAGTATAAATCAAATGGAAGAGATGAATATTCCAGCAGAGTGGATGTCAGTCCAGAAGTGTGTAATTAAGGTTTTTATCTGCATGCACACTCATGTGAGCACTCCTCTTTGCTCACCTCTCTGGCACAATCACTCCACTAGTGATTTCACTAGAGGGGAGCATCTGTCATTTCTCAGAGTGGGAATTCCTATCACACCCTGTTGTGTCTCCTTTGTTTTGTCTGAGGGCAGAGGAGAGACCTGGCTTCTGGCTAAGGATGGAGTGAGTCAGGCTGGGAACTGCAGGGCACAGTCAGATGTGTGTGTGTGTGTATTTCCACACCTCACTGCTACTGGGAGAAATGTGCAGCAAAACCAGAGGTGGGGAGATTCAGATTGGACATCAGGAAGAATTTCTTCACCAAGAGGGTGTTGAGACACTGGCACAGAGAGGTGGAGACAGCCCCATCTTTGGCAGTTTCTCAGGCCAGGCTGGATGGGGCTCTGAGCAACCTGCTCTAGTGGGAGGTGTCCCTGCCATGGGGTTGGAACTGGATCAGCTTTGAGGTCCCTTCCAACCCCAACAGCTCTATTCTCCACCTCACAGCAATGAGTCACCTGTGCAAACACAGCTTCAGGCATTCAGCTACACCCCAGGGACTGAAGAAACTGTGAAATGAAGCAAGAAGGTGTATGGAGTTCATGCAAACAGCACCAGGAGGTTTATTATCTCTGCTCTGGGTGATTCAGCAGAGGATAAACATGCTGTCTGTGAGCTGCTGGCAGCACAGCACCTCTGAGGTGCCTTGTGTTGCTTCAAGGAGTGACTTTGGAAGCTAGGGACCAACCATGTGTATTGAAACTTTGCATTGATTAAAAAAAAACCCAATTAGAGCTGCAGTCCCCAACAGTTTCAGTAGGTCTTGCCTCAGCAGCTGCTGTCCCAAGCACCGCTGCATGGTGAAGTGTGGGAAAGGTGACTTCTCCACAAGCTTGGTCATGAGAGGCACCAAACTGTTGGTTCCACTCAAAGATCAAGGGCAACTGAAACTGTTAAGCAGCATTTTAAGAATAACTCTTTAAGAATATGAGGTTTTCACCTGCAGCCTACCACACACTCTTATTGCCTATATTCATCACTGCTTTTCTAAACTATGCACTTTTGTGTTTGCTGAAGTCCCCTTTTCTGTGTTTTTTGCCAGAGATACAGGACAAGTGATAATCTCATTTTTAAATCATTTTAAAAAGCATATTTAGGTTAAATCCTAATTTAAAAGAGAAACATCAGAGCTATTAGGATATTCTTTATCCAAAATGTTTAAGAATAAAAGAAAATGTTTATATCCCAAACTGCTGTTGTGCTCAAGTCCTACAAAGGGCCTTGGATGGCCACCATCATTCTGCAAAACAAAATAAAAATGGGATGGGGAGAGCATATGGGTCCAGAAAATGAGAGGAAATGGGAACTATTTTCACATCCCTTTAATGATGAAGTTTCATTAATAAACAAACAATATTAATTCAATATGGACATTATTGCTATGATTCATTCAGCTGTCCTAATATATATATTTGCTTTCTATTAGTCATCTAAAAGCAAGGTGTTTAATCTGAACTAGGTATCTAGGTTTCCTGTATAGTTAAAGATGGGTAATCATTCAGCCCCTTCCCCATCTGGCTTAAGAAGGAATTAATTATTCTTAAGGGAACCCAATTTGTGGATTGTAGAGGGAGTGTAGTCTGAAGATCTCCAAACTTGCTTTGGCAGGAATTAAATTAAAAAGATTGTGACAGAATAATTGTTCTTTGGTTTTGTAAGCATTATTAATTCCACCTTAACATTGATGTTTATGATGGAAAAAAAGAAAACGTTTGAACCTCAAGAGGTTGCAAAAGTGAGTTTTATCTCACATTCCTGGTTTATCTGGGGTTTCCATCTGCATTTCTTGTTCCTGACATTTACGTAGTAATTGAAACTCATCTAATTGACAGAGTTATGCTAAGGATACTTCCTGTGGTTGTATTCAGTAAAACCTGAACTCCTGATCTCACTTTACTGACTAAACTTCAGCTATTTTTCAAATTGTATAATTAATTCCCATTTGCCAGAAAAAAAAAAAAAAAAAAAAAAAAAAAAAAAAAAACAATTCAAATTTTTCCCTATTGACCACTGGTCAAAGAATTATTTTTTTTATTTGAGAGCACATCACAATAGTGGAATATCCTCTGGAGAACTGCAAAAAGCACAATACCTGGTTTCATCCAGCTAAACAGATCTCAGCAATGCTAATGAGCTGGAGTACATTTGAAGGACTTCCATGTTTGTGATGCTGAGCAGTGTGACAAGGTTCTGACTTAAGGGAACAGCAAGAAAGTTTGCTGTGTGGCTGTCTGCAAAGGTTTGTGTGAAAGGAGTTTAGTAGGTCATTTTGTCCCTTTATTAGGTAATTTTGTCCCTTTACTAGGTAATTTTGCCCCCCCTTTGCCATCTGGCTGAATAAGTAATTGCCTCACACCCTAAAGTCTTTGCCCACGTCTAGAACTACGTTGTAGGAGGAATTTCCCTCATGGGACAGTGAAGCCCCCAGTACTAAGCTACTGCTTGGGGACAGGCCACCAGTTGTGGGTGTAAGTTAAGGATTGCACCCTTAAGGGTGACAACTTTCACACTTCAATCTCACAAGAGAAGTCTCTTTAGAATTGGCCTTGCCCATATTTTGGAGATGGCACCCCTTAAAATCCAGCTCAGCAATCTTAGGTCTGGAAACAATGACCACAGAGGATGAAAATATTTAGCTTTCTAATGGTAATGTTTACTAAAAAGTGTTTGGGAAGAGATACCAAAATTTGTTTTCCTTCTACACCACCCTCTTCTTCAGGAAATGGAAATTTAAAACTCAGAACAGGCTATTTTCTGGGTGCAGTTTTCTTAGTACTAACTAGTCACCATGGTAAACAAACAATCTGTTGGGTTGACCTGTGCAAGCAGCTCCTGTGCTCCCTCCTACTATGGGTGTCTGCTGCATTTACAGGAAGCTAAGCTGTCTATAAAAATAAAAGATTAACAGATAATTAGTGGAATGTGGTCTCTTCAGAACTGAACACTGGTAGAGGCTGAAGTTAATTATGCATTGAACTCCTGGTTAATGTCTAACCAGCCAAGGCACTGGGTGTACTCTTGTCATCTCAACAAAATATCCAAGATGATTCACCTAAGCAATGGATTAGCCCAATCTTGGGTTTACACAAAGGTTTACTATTTTCTGCTAAGAAAGTATGAGCTGTCAAGAAAGGTGAATGTTCCATACGCCCCAATCTCCTGACAAGCCTTGATAGCACTTTGGTGTTTGCTAACTCTGTGACAGTCAGCCATGCAATAAACCTCCTGACAAAAACTATTGCATTTAGGAGCAACTCATACTACTAATACTTCTACTCAAGACCTTTCTTTAATTATTTTACAATTCCCACGGGGTCTTTACTTGGAGTTAGCTTGTTCTGCCTCTTGCAAACCCAACCTTCACCCACCCCAGCCATTCCTGCCTCCTTTTCTGTCTGTATAAACCAGGTATGTCTGAGGCCATGGACATGAAAGAATATTATGCTTCACCCTCTGTTCTTACACACTCAAATGCTGGCCTGCTCTGGGAGTTAAGATTCTCAATAGATTATATTTGTTTTTAAATTCCTATTATCACTGAGTTAAAGTCTATGCTGCAAGAGTTGTCTAGGCATGTGAGAACTAGCTGTGCTACTTTTTGTGCCCTTTGCAATGCTCTTTGAGATCAGTGTTTAAAAAATCCAGTTGGCAATAGCCTGGATAATGCTCCTTTATAAAATCCAAGCATTACTGTACTCACAGAAAGTGTTTTTCTAACAGCCATTTCCCAAACATCTCACTGAAACCACTGGGTGATGCACCTCCTCCTTGGTATTTTTCACCCATGATCTAGAGATTTAACTCCCTTTCCTTTTAAAAATATCCTTTTAGAAGACCACCAGGGACATGAGATGAGATACTCAGCATAACTAACTGCATTACCTCTGCTAGGGAGCTCAGCTGACTGCTGGGTCAGCCCAATTCTCTGGATTAAACCAATGAGCAAATACTGCAAACACCAAATACTGAAAACTTCAAATACTGCAAGCATCAAGCTTTTTTTTTTTTTTTTTTAAATAACCTAAATGATAATGTGGTAATGACAGCTAGAGGCTTATCTGAGATAAGATGTTTGTAATAACTCTTGAAAATGCACCTTTTTTTTTCTAATGAGAGCTTAGGAACTCAGCTGAGAATAAATTGAAGCAAAACCCCTTGCATTTTTCTTACAAGAGGGGAGGAAAAGAAGCTATCACTTGTAGAAAGTCAAGCATATTTTATCTCATACACAATCTGTAAATTAAAGGAGGTTTATGAGTATTTATTTTTTCATTTCTATATCTACCCATATTTTTTTTCTGCAAGACATGAGTCAATATTTAATATAAAACTCCAGCGGTGTGTTATTGGTACCAGCATTATAAATGTTTGTCTAATGCATTAGACAAACTACTGCAGGATTTGGTTTCATGTCATATGAGGAGAACAACACTTGTTGAGACTTTAATCCTGTCCTTATCTTTCAGCTCCTCAGATAACACACTGCACAGAAAAGTAATGATCACAAGTTGGTTAACACTGCAAAACCAGGGAGTGCTCCTTGGGAAATGCAGAAAATCTTTAAGAGGTGGAGGGAAAAGTTAGTGCATGTTTTTGAACGGTGTTGAAATCTCTGCTACAGCTTTGCACCTCCCATTACTACTCGGGATGTTTTAACCCTCCCAGGTGGTGGGAAATATTTTACAAGGGAGTTTCGTTGTGTGTTTAGCAATGTGGGAAAGCTATGAGAGGGGTGTTCCCTGAGAGCAGTGACTCATCTCTGCTGCTGATTCGAGAATACAGGTTGCCTTTTGTTTTGGTTTGGGTTTTTTTTTACTGTGGAACTACTGAAATAAGAAACATTTTCATGTAAGCATCTAATGTTCACTGAAATTAAAAAGACACAGAACCTCCTGACATGATAGATCTGCTATTTTCAGGACTGGTCCCCAGTTCTTTAGCTGTTTCCCAAGCAGAACCCTTGTTTTTGAACATCTATTGGCACACAGCCCAAGACATAGTAAAATTCTGCAGTCCTGCTTTGATAAGAAAATTCTGAACATTCTTCCCCATTTCTTGTGCTTAAGGGAAATACCTCCTGTTCTGCCCAGGCATTTAATAGTTAGAGGCATTTTCTTCAGCCCAAGATGAAAATACAGTTATCTCTGATGAGCCAGATGACACTGCATCTCCTCCTGGTTTGGAGGACTGGATCTAAAGAGCTTACTGCTTAGTAATGCCAAGGTTAAGTGTTTTCAAGTAAACTATTCTTGAAAACACTCCCGTTTTATTTGAAATGTAAGACTTCTGCAGGTGAAGTTTCTCTCCAGTTTCTAAGCTATTAAGGTTCTCTCTCGGTCCAATAAAGACTTAATTACTCCATACAAAGGAAAGCAGATTTTGTCAAAAGAGCCTTTTTCCTCTCCCCACTGACTGTACAAGGAGTTTAATCCCTGGCCTTTGTCTTCTTAATGATTCCTGAATTAGTCACCTAACACAGATGATGTGACTGCTGCACTGAGGGCTGGAATTCCAGCTGCTGTCCAAATACCTGAAAGTTGGTGTTGTAATGCTGGGTTTACTGACCTTCATGTCATCCTGGCTACACACTCAGGGTGTTTCCACCAGAAAGTCTTCATTTAGAGAAAATGACTGTGAGTAACATGGACTGAATTATCTTAACAAAGATCAATCTGCGTGTTTCGGATTTTTCTGGCTTGTTTGCTCTGTGTGGGTCACGTATTAAAAACAGCCTCACATAGATTTAGCTGTATTTACATATCTTAGGATATATCTCTTCAGATGTGTGTCCAGCCAAGAGTTTTTCTCATTTGTAACTGGATAGACCTAAAGATTTTCCTTCCAAGTTTAAGACAGGTGCCTAAAAAGACTAGATCACACTGTAAACTGCTCTCCATTTGCCACAGGGAGAGTTCAGGTTATTAACAAGGCAAAATTTAATATAAACTAAGTAAGATGCATCTTACCACCATATTACAATCTTGAGGTCACAGCTCCACTATTTAAGTTTGGGAATGAGAGCAATGGATATCCTATAAAAACATCTGATTTTACAGAGGTCAAACTGAAGGGAAAGATCTTGCCATCCTATTAACATGAGTTACTAGATCTTGAAAATATCAAAGGCAATAGAAAGGTTTGAATAGACATGAGCAAAATTGAATGTGACTATCAGAGTCTGTGTGGAGAAGAGTTTGGAAGGCACAGGTGGATTGGAAGGGTGACCCTTTGTACTTTGTAGATGCAAGCGTGATTAAATTCAGATAAATGATTTAATATTTGCAGAACAGTTACACGTGAAATGCAAGAATGGCAAAAATATTTAAAATTCTTTCCTGATTTGAATAAGCTTTCCAGCATTATGCAGGTCCCAAGAGGAAGAACTGAACTGTAATATTCAATTACATAATTTCACTTACTAAAAATTTCTTGGAAGAAACATATTGGAGTTACAAGGCTAATTTTTAATGCCCTGACATAGTAGGAAGCAAATTGACTTGACAGAGGAATCTCTTGCCTGCTTCTTTTTAAGCAAGAAGTGAGTTTTTTGGCATCCCATTTGTTAAACTCAAATAATGGCACTACATCTATTCACCTTAGCTAAGCAGACTGACACTTTTCAGGTCAAACAAGTTCTATCATACTGTAATTTGTTTAACCCTCTCTTAAAACTCAATTTCAAGGAAAATCAGCCTCGGAAGTACTTATTCTGAACTGAAAGCCTAATCCCATTTCTCTCACTTGTAGTTTGAGTTTCGTAAGAGTTACAACTCTGCTCTTTTGATGGCCTTTATGAACAGACTGTTGTTAGCTGACCACCAAAGATCACAATCCAGCCCTTTTCAAGCTTCTGGAAAGAAAACCACAATGCAATACTGAGAGTTCCTCCTTTGGCACGGGAAACCCCGTTGGTAGCTGGGTTCACATATGAATGTCAGAGTCCCAGCACGTCAAATCCATTATAAGCCTCACATCAATTCTCATCTGAAATCCCCAATTACATCGCTCTGAGCGCAATGCGGCGAGAGACAGAGACTCTGCAATCAAGTGCAGAGACAGTTTGCTGGAGTAGATGTGTGTGTGTGTGTATTTACATACTTATGGATGTATGTTAATTTTAATTTTTCCATTATAAACAACAACAACTTGCCCTGTGCCTATTTATAATGCTCACGAAATGTTCAGAGATCTGGCTAATAACACATTACCACTCAGCCAGCTGGAGGATTGGTGACGGCTGCCAATTACTTAGAATTCTTCTAATAAACAATAGTTTCTCCCCCTCTTGAAATATATGGAAATGGGCTATTGTTATTTTAAGTGCTGGTGTACTGAAATGGCACCTGTGCTTGCTGTAACATGGAACATTTTATTCCAAGTGAGAAACAAAGCTGCGTGGAACTCTCTGTCCCAACCTACTCTCTGCAGAATCGAGGAGCCTACTCAAGACAAAAGAAAGGGAGCAAAAAAATTAAATAAATAAAATGCTATAGGTTATATTTCATTTGGACCATGATATTTTCATTTGGACCATGTTTACCTGTCACTTACTTTGCCCACAGCACCAAAAGACCTTTCACAGTTAAACAGTGAGGATGGTGTGGAGAATGTCAGTTTTTCACCTATTACTTGTGAGATCTACATATATATTCATACAAGAAGATACCAAAAACATGCCTACGTATACATTCCACATATAGATTCACACAAGAACATACCTGAAGGGCTTCTGTGCTGACAATTTAAGCATGCCTCACATTCCTCTTCACTGAACTTCTTCCATTAGGTCACCAGCTTTTTTTTTCCAGTTGTTCTTTTCCTCTATTTCAGTATTTGGGACAATGCATACAATTATTTTTTCACAAATCAAAACAAACAGGTTTTTAGTCCCTAATTTCCTGCATAAAACTCTCCCATTCCCAGTAAAGTTTATGAACCTGTTAGTTTTACAGCCACTAGAAAGGCTAGTTATGGCAAAGCAAAATATTACTGCTGTTATGTATGGCTTTTTACTGAGAAACTGGTGTTTCCCTGCCATCAAGTTAAACCCTTGGTGAAGAATAAAACAGAACTTTAAATATATTTATTTGTGTGAGCAAAAGATTTTTTGTCTTTAGTACTCACTGAAGTACAAATTTCATAATTTCTATTCTGTTTCATCACATGATTTGGGGGTTTTTTGCTGGTAGGGGGAAAACAGGCAGTTACTAAACCATCCATTGCCCCATACAGATTTATGATCACATTTAATTGCAAAAGGTATCCCTAGGGACCAATATAACAGATAGAAAGCTACAGAGATCAATATATTGGCCTGAGTTCTGCTCTAAGTTTCAACAGATAAACCGATACCACAACAAAAATATTGCTTTAAATACATCTAAAATTCTCCAGGCATAAATCTATTCAAACATACTGGTAATTCAATTGTACAACCAGTGCTGTGGTCCAAGAGAAAAGTCAGATAAAAGATGCACGTAGATTATTTCTCCCAACACAGAGGGGTTTTAGGGTTCAGGTTTTTGTTGCACATGTGTGTACATGTATGGTGTTTATGTTCCTAACCTCTGTCATTAAACAAACAAAAATGCTGAATTGTCCTGAGGTACTGTGGCATGTTTTGCAGTTTTTTTTCCCCAAGGAAAAAAAAAAAAGGCAGATTTGATCAAAGCCAATTCATGAGATTAGAGTTAAATGATTTACATGCTGTAATAAAGTCTGCTACAGTCAGTGTTCTGATCTGTTTATCTGTGAGGCTTTCCCATAAAAAGCCTTTTGCCAAAGAGCACTGGAATGACCTCCCAAGACAAGCTGTTTAACTTGACTGTACTCTTGCTTCTATTTTAATTAGACTTTAAGTGGTAAATATTTACTAATTACCCTCTGGGTAAACAATTAAGAAGCCTTGGTCTGTTTTGCTAAAGTTCATCTGGCAACACTTTCAGATCACAATCTAGACAGGTCTATCTTAATTAAATGTCCTCTTCCAGCATGGTTTTTAGAAGCAGAAGTCTCTGAGATGTGAAGATTAGGTGTGTGTGGAAGGAACAGACCCAGCAGGGCCTCAGACACGGCTGCTCCAGCAGGAATCTGGTTTTAGATATTCCTGCTTTGTCCTACCCACCTGCCCTGTGTCTTCCATCACACCCCAAAGTCCACCACTAGCATTTTCATGTTAAGTTTTTCTCTGGCCTCAGTTCCCACTCTCAGGGCATCTTGTGGGGAGCCAGGGGACCCCCATAGGGTGCAGGGGACACTGGGGACAGCTCCAGCTCTGAGCACTAGACACCTCCCTGGGGATGGGCTGAAGCCAGGTGGCTGTTGACCTCATGAGTGGGCTCCTCTTGGTGACCAGCTGCAGCCCTGGGGGGGCTGAAGTGGGTCCTGGAGCATGGGTGGGGTGAGGAGGGCCCCAGAGAACCTGGCAGGGACATGGAGACCTTTTGGTGCCCTCAGCCCTGACACTCAGCAGAAAATAGATAGAACAAGAGGGAAAAAGATAAAACAAGAGGGGATGGGTTGATGCTGCACCAGGGGAGGGGCAGACTGGACATTAGGGAAAATAATTTCACATACAGAGCAGCCAGAGCCTGTCACAGGATGCCCAGGGAGGGGGTTGAGTCCCCAGCCCTGTGGGTGTTTCAGGGTGGTTTGGATGTGGTTTGAGGGACATGGTTTAGGGGTGAGCTGTGTAGAGCAGGTTCATGGTTGGACTGGATGATCCCAAGGGGCTTTTCCAACCTGAATGACTCCATGAAAAGCTGCATTGCCATCTATACCCTGCTGCTTTCCACAGCCTTTCAGCTCACCCAGCTCTGTGCAGAGATGGCCATGGTTAGATGCCTACATGAAAACCCATTTTCTCACCAAACGTGGAACCTTTTCAGGCTGTCAGGAGAAGCAGATGTTCACAAAGAACATGTCACAGTCTACTTTTTTTTTTTCTTCCCACTTCTGAAACAGTGCAATAGAAAAATCTTCTGTATACATCTCACATGAAGCCACCTGCTTACAGTATGGTACCTGTAAGTACTTAAAGCCATGCTCTTACAATGCTACCTTATGCTTAGGAAGAGCTACTGTCTCAGTTTGTCTCAGGGCCATGACTTAAGAGAGTGGCAGCATCTGAGCTGTGAACAATGAAAAAATACATTAACCAACTCATTATTAAGGAATATTTTAAAGGATTTCATAAATGCTTTAGAAAGATAGATAGATACTGTGCTTGCTCTAAAATTACTCAAAGAAAAGGCACAGCTGCATTGCAGGGAGGTTAATAAAATGATTTGTTCAACAAGAATTTTGATTTTAAAAGGAATTGTGAGGTTGATTAAAGAACAGGATAGAAGGAAATACTTCTCATGTCAAGTTAAATCTATAAGACATTCACATCTGGAATATTGCATTCATTTTATGTGTAGCCTGTCTTAAAAGTTCAGAAACAAGTGACTGATTATTAGACCCACGAGGAAGAATGAAAGGATTGTTTAATTTAAAGAACACAGCAACAAAAGGAAAAGAAGACAGAGGTACTTGAAGAAGAATTGGAGAATGCCTGCAATGGAATCCAGTGACACTGAAATGAGATACAAGAAAAAAGATGACAAGTCTTATTTGGGTTTCTCTAGTGACAAGATCTTTCTCTCCCTGACGAGGTGAAGACATAAAGGAGATGCTAGTGGAGACATTTTCAATGTGATTTAATTCATACATTTAAACAACTATTCAGAGAACAGAATAGTGTGCTAAACTCTATTAGAGTCAAGAAAAATGTTTCTGATCTTTCTGATTTTTTTTCCTATTCCAATACCTGTCAAATGCAGATGCAAATAAAATCCACATTAAAATATTTACATAGTTGTTCCAGAATAACCTATTTTCTCTATTGCAGCTTCTGGTCATACTCATGGTGGGGTGGGGATTTTGGGGGCAAAGGGATTAGGCTTTCTTTTCCTAGAAGCATATAAGAGACTGCAGCCAAAACCAATGTTTGCTTAGTAGAAAAATGCACAGAAAGGGATAATTTCTCCCTTGACACATCTACAATTTAAGCAGACATCTGGGTGGGAGGAATCAAAAGGAGGTGCTACAGAGGGTCACAGTCAGGTCAGTGGCAAATCTGTGCAGAGAAGCCAAGCATCATGTCATCAACCCTAGGGCCTCCAGGCAAGAACAGCTTACTTGGGAGGTTTCATTGATGCCTACAGACTTTCCAACTAAATCTGCATCACTAAGATATATTTTGCTCTAATTCTCATAGTCCAACCAGTCGTGCCAAGATGCTGCATGGCTTGAAACTGCAATGGGGTGCTGCAGCTGCCTCCAAAAACACCAGGAGTGTGTGGATGTGTGTCGGGGGGTGGTGAGGAAAGTTCTCCTCTATGAATATGAAAGATGTGGTATGACTGCAGCTTCTCACTTCCACTGCTGATCCAGCCTGGAATCTGCTCATGGAGTAACCTTGCCTTCTGCCTCCCTATTCCTTGTTCTTCCTCTGCTCCCTGGGGTTCTGCAGGTTGAGTTTGGATGGGTGATCACATAATCAACAGCCAAAAAAACCCACAACTGTGCTAATCCAGTTGTTAATTTCCATTAATTTCACTGCTGCACATTTTATGGAAGAGAAGTTAGAACTTTTTTCATTATTGGGATTCCAACATGATTTTTAAATCATTCAGGACAGAAACTTGCAGCTGAGGGTGCCTGGGAAATTGCTGCTGAAGCCAGTGGGAGATTTGCATATGATCACTATATGACCCAATAAATGTGTAATTTACTTGTGTTCTGGTTTTAATTTAGCAGCTACAGCCTGTTTCCAAAATAAATAGCAATTCCAATGACAGAGGTCTTCACCCATCCAGAGCAAAACTCAAGCCAAGCTCTCCAATGTGGTTTATGTCTTTGCTGTTACCTCTGGATTTCTTGCTAGTCAAACCCCAAAGAGCCATATTTCATGTGTTGTGCATTTCCAGCTGTGACACAAAGGAAGAACATGAAGTCCCAAGGAAGTCTGCTCCTAAATGTTGTTTTGCTCTTTGATTTGGTGATTCAGTAAATTATCTGGTTGCCTGACACATGCTCTTTAAATCTTTACACATTAACCCACTAATCTTCTTAATTCTATAAAATGAATAGTACACTACAGGGAAAGTGTGATATTTTATCAAGATATTGTAAGAATAGTTCTCATTCCAAGTCTTAAAACTCAAGATGCTACTGATACTGTTGCTATAGAGCATGCATCAAAAAATATTTCATTTACTATGCATTGTGTTTTTAATGCAATAACGATGCAGGTTACAGTTTACCAATCTTATTACACAAGAGCTAAATATATTCTAATTTGTATTACACATGCTTCTCTAGACTTGTTAAAAAATAGTTTAACTGACCAACTGCTACAATAAAACAGTGAGTGATCTTTTTATCTACACTTGGATATTTTGCAAATATTTACCCTTTCTTTTGCCATGCCTGTTTTGAAGCTGACATCCTTAAAAATGCTGGATAGGGAATTACAAACTGAGCAGTAATGTCACAAAGGGTCTACATTATTTTAATTAAAATAGAGTCTTTCATCTCCAAGAATCTCAAAGCAATAGATGCTTTTTATGTATTTACATCTTGCCAGGGCACTTCTCATCAAAGCCTGTGTCAATATTTTTCTTTGATGTCAAAAAGTGCAGAGTTTGTCTTCCAAGATTCCCAAAACATTAAACACGTGGGAGAGAAGGAGGAGAAGAAGGAAGACCAGGCTTGAAGAGATGTATTTGGAAGGATAGGAAGTGCATCATGAGAATTTTTTTCTGGGCTAAATGGCCTATTACAGAGGATTTAGAGAGGATTTAAGAAGAAGGTGAGCACTGGGAAATCCTCTTTTTTCAGTACTCTCACAGTTCCTGGGAATCAGCAGCTAAATGCCTCCCTGACCCAAAGGCTTTGTCTGCCTGCTCACATTAATATCCACTAATGGATGTGTTCACCTCTAAACTCTGCAGTTCATTTCTGAGCACCAAACCAGTGTTTTGGCTACTGCTGAGCAGTGCTGATGCACCAGCAGGCTGTCCCTCCAACATCCCCACTCACACCAGTAGGCTGGGAACTGGGCAAGATCTTGGGAGGGGACACAGCCAGGACATACCTTCCCTTCCCTCAATTCCTGATTTTTTTTTAATATGTATATTTGAGCATATATATATATATATATTTAATATAGATATGTATGCAAATTCATATAAGTAAACAAAGACATATACTTACACATGTCTATATAATAAACGTGAGCTTNGGCATTCTCTGTTTGTAGAAGGTAGAGCTCTTCAAGCTGATAGAATTTTTAGCAACCTAAATACATACTGTGCTAAATAGCACAGTCATATCTCTCATTACAAGCAGAGGAAAAAATGAATTAATTACAGATGAAAGTTTCTGCGAATTGCTGTTCTTTATGTCTTCTAATGACACCAAATGTGCTAGTTAGTCATAAATACACCTCTCCCAGAACAAGCTGAAAACATGCAAACCTGTAGCACGAACACATTTGGGCTATCCTTTTATCCTTAAAGCCCTGTGTAATATAAATTTGAGGGTAGCACAAATGGCACCATCTACAGCTGTAGCTCTAACCCAGTATGTGGTTTATGCTGAGCTATTAGAGCTATTAAAGCACATTAGCATTAAATGGTGTAATAACACAAACTGTGCCTCCTGCATCACTGAAATGCTCCTCTCAATAATTTGAAAATCTGGGGGATTTATGACTGTGCAGCTGAGCTGATTTTTGTGTTGAATGTCCCAGTATTTTGGCCATAAGGCTCTGGGTGACATTTGGTTTGACTGGGTGGCTGCCTTTGGTTGAGCAGGTGAATTCATCCAGATCATGGAAGTACCTGCTACCCCTTCACCAGATTGCAATTGGAACAGGTGCTTTATTATTGATGTGCTGAGTGCTTTTAGGTGAATAATTCTGCAAAGTTATTGAAGTGCTTTGTAACCCAGTGGGTTCTGTGCTTCCCAAGTCTTTTGTGTTTTGTGGCTCAGATGGTTTTTTAAGAGAGGTCATGACTGGTGTGAAGATCACAGAGTGACAGAGGGAGCTTAACCAGGAAAAATGGAGTTGTTGAAGTTTTGACTTTATCTTAAAGTTGAAGAGCAGTAAACCTTCTATAGAGTGTTTAGTCTTTTATGGGGAACTTTAATATTGGTCATTTTTTTCTAAAGTATTGTTGAATGCCTCAGATAAACCACTGACAGATAACGGTCTATTACACCTGACTAAAGGAAAAACCTTTTCATCTCTAAATGTCACAGTGTTTTCTTCTGCTGCTAAATAAAGCCTCGTGTCCTGCTCCACCAACAGTGTAGCTGATATATTGTTATTTTATCCTAGAATAACTGCATCACAAAAGCAGAAAATACTCATTTGCTTTCCCTTTCAGCACTGGCCTGAGCTCAAAAGCCAGAGAGCAAAATGGTCATTGGGAAACCAATATCCAGTGCCAAGGATGAAGTACCACATGAAAGATTTCTTCCTAAAAGTATAGCTATGATATCTTATAATCTATCTTGGAAAACCTTTGGGTGCATACTGTACACTGTTGATTTAAATAAGACCACAATTGAAATTAGACCTCCAGCCCTAGTGGGCTCAATACCAAGGACTATGTTCTAAAGGATGATAGAGATGACATCCACCTCTTCTGTTTTCCAAGAGGAAATTTCCCTTCTCTTCATAGTTTACTACAAAGGAAGTTCCTTGCAATGCTCTTGTTTATGTTGAATTCAGTAAGTCTTCCACAAGAACTCAGAACTCTGATGCTCTAAATATATTAGCCTTTATATCATGTCTTAAAGATAAAAATAGTTAAGCATAACATTAAAGGGCAAGAAAATGGTAAAGGAGCTTAACATCAGTAGATCATGGCAAGATTTTCTAGGAAAAATAAATATAGTAAAACCCGGAAAATAAAACCCACAAAAAAACCCAAACAAATGAAAACCAACCTACTGCATCTTCACACAATGAAGGCAGTTCTCTTCTACCCAAACTTCTGTAAACCATTCAGATATGNATCATGTCTTAAAGATAAAAATAGTTAAGCATAACATTAAAGGGCAAGAAAATGGTAAAGGAGCTTAACATCAGTAGATCATGGCAAGATTTTCTAGGAAAAATAAATATAGTAAAACCCGGAAAATAAAACCCACAAAAAAACCCAAACAAATGAAAACCAACCTACTGCATCTTCACACAATGAAGGCAGTTCTCTTCTACCCAAACTTCTGTAAACCATTCAGATATGCCACAAAGAAAACCATTAACTGAGCTAAAGAACATACAACTTAATGAAGAATTTTAAGGGAGAGTAGAAGCTAGCTGGATTCCTCAAAAATAGGTTTTTGATTAATTATTTCACAGAGATATTAAAAGCATCCTGTGGAAAGTCAGTGGTGTCATCAAGCTGGGAACAATGTCAGTGTCAGGGAGAATTGAGCCCAGTTAGGAAGAACACGATCAGACAGCCCTGGAGACTCAGGCAAAATGCTAGGTCATGCACTTGGCAGAATTTTATGCTACCTCCTATATGCTGAATATAAATGAGAAAGAGGAGGATGGCTTAATGACAAGACGTAGCTATGAAATATGATGCAGCTATGAGAAAGGCAAATGCAGAATAATCCCTAGGGTGATGCCAGGAAGCTCTGAAGGCATCTTTAGGTGGGAGAATTATTCCCTTTTATGACCACAGATAGAATAATGTGGATGCTAATTGTAAAGGGCTTTGTGAGACCTAACCTGGATTGCTGGTTTTGTGGCCTGGTTATGCATATTTAAAAATAAAGAGTTCACTCTGAAATGTGTTCTTGTGGTCTGCTGAACAGGGGTGAAAAACATCTCCAAAAAGGCTGACTTACCTAAATAACATTTCCAAAGTGTTCTGTATTGCTGCTATGTAAAGAGGCAAATAAAAGAAGAATTCAGGTTGCTGGTACAACAATAATTGGAAATAATTGGATAATTGGAAATAAGCATGGATAACTTTAAGGTAGAAATAGAAGGAGATTCTTATCCATCAGAAACTGACTAACACATCTCTCAAGCTGCAGACAAGTAACAAGCAGCTCAAGTGCAGCTTTCTGCTGGAGCTATAACATATGACCTGCAACAAGGCTGTGCTGCTGTAATGGCTCTTTAATACTCCAAATCCCTAATTGCCCATTCCTGTAAGCCAGCAGGAACCAATGGATCCAGCACTGCAATGATCTCACTGTGTTCCCAGCCAACTTCCAGCTCACTAATTGGAGCTGTTTTTCTCTGGCCTAAGAACAGGCTTGGAACATCTTCTCCCCAGTGTCTTCCGAGAGATGGGGGGCAGGAGAGTTATGGTAAAATTACACAGCCCTAAAATCAGAAACCTTCATGTTGTCTGGGATCTAAAGTAGTGATCTGAAGCAGATCAATGGTATTTGGTGCTGGGTTAAATTGCACGTGTCTTGCTGTTCCTCAGCAGTGGTGTAGCTGACTGAGAGGGTGGCTGAAAGAGGCTAATTAATAAGAAAAAAAAATAGTTTTAGGGATTCTGACTTGTTTCAGTCATAAAAAGGATACCCTGTGATGATGATGCACATGCAGAGAAACTTCCAATCTGTTATTTGAAGTTAAGTGGTGTCATGGAAAATAATGTGTATCAGAGCTGGAGTATTAAACCAGGCTTTAGTATTTTCATAAAGAAACAAACTTAATAAAGTAAAATTATTTTCAATTTTATCAATTCTTAAGGAATTGATAGCAACATATGAAGAGTATTTTGCTTTTTCCTTATTTAGACTACTAAATGGCTTAATCTTTCTATATATATATGTATATATATATATATCTGCTGCCTATATATTACGTGTTGCTTCCTATTCCTTATGCTGCCGTTAATAAGGGAACTAAATGACAGCTCTGGTGCACAATCAGATCTGTGTGTGATTGAAAGCCCTTGTTCATCCAGAAGACCTTCTGCAGAAGGCTGGACACTTAACTTATAAATGACTGAACATAACTTTATCCTGATTGACTCTCAGGGATGCTTGAGTTCTGGAAATAGCAAAGAAAACAATCAAAGACAGAAGGAGATGGAGAAAAATATTATTTAAGCCACTGTGCCAGCTTTTTAAAACAATATGTAAATATTTACATTTCATTTCTACAATATAGTCTAACTTTTAACATTTTTTTCTTTTTCCTGGGTTCACTGCAGCAATGCACTGAAGGCCAGGCAGAATTAGCAATAAATCTAGACTTTGTGGTCCTCTTATTTTCTAGTGGTTATGCCAGAGGTGGGGGAGGACCCCAAGGAACACAGATACAATCTGATTTATGAGCAGACTGGCATTTTATGAGGCAGGGATACCTACTATAACCTTAGAGCCCAGTAAAATCTTGGGTACCCTGAATACTACTAATTGCTTCAAGGTCTGATGCCTTGTAACTGCTACATAAGAAATATTTTATGCCTACAGACCAGTAATGAAGGAAAAAAAAAGCAGGAAAAAATAGTTTTTCTTACTGTTATACAACCTGCCCTTTATTTTTTGCCAAACTGTCAAAACTGGCAAATTTACCTCGAAGTAAATGTCTTTAATACCTGCCTAAACTGCAATAAATACAAGAGAGATGTAGTTGGAGAAGGAGGAAAAGCACATTTGCCAACTAGTTCATTTTCTCCCCATCCACCCTTCATGAGTGGGGGAAAAAAAAAAAAAAGCTAATATCTGGAAAGCTTATGAGCTGAATGTCTGTATCCCATCATGAAGGTGTTATTGATTCTGCTCAGTAGCCAAGCAAGGCTTCGAATGTAAAGCAGCTGAAATAGCTTTGGACTTCCACTTCACAGTGTATTTGACACTGCTTTGCAGTGACATTAGTACTGGTGAGATGAATGGGCATTACAGCAGCAGATGGAATTCTCTGATGACAAATACAAGGTAATGAACACGGGGAGGAATAATCTGAACTGCTTACACACATTACTAGGTTGTAAATTAACTCAAAGCAATTACTCGGGGAAAAAGGAAATGGGAATTGCAGTGGAATTTTTCTGGACAATGGACTGCAGGTGCTAAAAAAAAAGGATTTTATCAGTTTTATTGTTGATGCATATAAGAAATTGGATTTAAAGTCATTTAGTCGCTTGCTTATGGATTTGTATTGTTCCTAGTCACAGTGCTGTTTGAGAATCTTCCATGCTATGTCATTTGTATTCATATATATGGAATTAAATGCAGTTTCTAATGTTTTATTATGTACCTGGGCTTCAGGTATCTGTTAGTCATTCACATGCACATTATGCTTCTCTCACAGCTATTTTACAGTGAATTAAGGGATAGAAATGCATTTCTTTTATCAGCCTATGGTTAGTGTGCCAGAAGCTGTGGTGACACCACATAAACCTGGCATCCACCTCAGTGTTATTGGGCTGGTGTTTATACAAGAAAGCAGTAGTTCTCCCAGGCAGCAGGCAACCTTATTAGCTGGAGTAATTAAATAATAGAATACTGATTCAGAGCAGCATGCACTATCAAGATACATTCAATTTTTAAATGTAAATTCAATTTTTAAATGTTGACTTCACCAGCACTACTGCTAGTGTATCAGACTGTTACTTGCATCAACACTTAAAGTCCTATTCAATTCAGCTGACACTATTACTCTTAATTAAAGGCAGCTAGGATAATTCCAACTATTATTTTATAACAGACAAAGCTAGTCTGAACTAGATGGATCTGAACGTTCACTGGAATGTCACTTTTTGACTGGTATAGGTGGATAAATTCTGATTATACTGAGAGATCTGCATTTTCAAAAGGTAAATTCTTCCCAGGTGTTTTTGACCTAGGATTCTTTCCAGGTAATTTGGACCTAAGGGTGAGGAAGAAGGCTACTCTGAGCTGAAAAGGCACTAAAATCCACTAGGAAAAGGACTTTTTATTCTCCAGATTTCTCTGTAAGTTATGTGTACAAGAAGCTGAAAGATTCAAACTGCACATCAGCTGGTTGTTGTGACTTTGAGGACAAGAGGGAACCAAATGCCTGTAATTTGTCAAGAGAGGGAGCCAAAAGAAGACTTAGCTGGGACTGCATAGTGAAGATACAGTCTGTATTACAAAATACACTGTTTTGCACATCAGGGAAATATTCTGTGCCATTTTTGTGCCATTTTTGTGGCAACTCAGGTTGACAAATGTTTCTATTTTAAGACAGGCCAGGGTTGTCTTGATCTACCTTAAATCATCAGTGTAGGAAAGAGTCTCTATGGAGATATTCCTGGTACAGCATCCTCTGCCTCCCCTCCCTCTTTCCCCTTCCTTTAAATAACATGACTTGGGTTTCTTTGTGTTTAATAAAAAGAAGACAAAGATTAATTAAGGATAACTCGATATGGATGTAGGAATGAAAGGGACCTTCTGTGTCATCACATCCAGTTATAGAATTATATTTAAATGTTCAATAAAATATGCTTCTAACTATTCTGTGGTGCTGGGGCCACCTGGAAAGGAATCATTCACCCTCATTTCATGCTTTTTCTTACTCTCAAAGCAAAAAATGGTCCCCAATTGGCACAGCATCTGCTGAAAACACACATATATATATATAGTATATATATTGCACATTAGTGCAATAAAACAATGTCCAGAGGTGGATACTCAGAGCCTCATTTCCCTGTGTGCCAATGCTTTGTGCTCCCATTGTTCCTGTTGCTTCTGGATATTATTTCTGCTTGCTTTCCCTCTGCATCTCTCTCCTGCTGTGCTACACGAGAAGAGTGAAGTGCCTGCTGAGTTCTCACAAGGCCCTCAGCCTCTGCTTCTTGGCTCAAAGAGAAAACAAAAGGACAAAAGTGCTTTTCACAGGGGTGTGGGAACCAAGGTAGCTACAGCTGAATACTTCTGTCGTTTTATTTTAGGAGCTGCTAAAGAACTGCATGTTTTAATTCATGAGAAAGGAGAAAACAAAGATCTCTTCTTTCTGTCAGCATTTTAAGATTTCTGGTGATTTAATAACCAAAACACATCATAGTATCACAGTCATTAAGGCTAGAAATGACCTTCAAGCTCATCAAGTCCAGACATCTACTAAACATTATCAGGAATTAACATTATCACTAAACCATGCCCTCAAGTGCCACATCTGGGTGGTTTTTGATCCCCTCCAGGGATGGTGATTCCACCCCCTCCTCCTGTGCCAAGCCCTCACCACTCTCAGGAAATAAATTGTTCATGATATCCAACCTAAACCTTCCCTAGTGCAACTTCAGCCCATTGCCACCCCATCACCTGGGAGAAGAGCCCAACACTCACCTCACTGCAGTGTCCCCTCATGCAGCTGCAGAGAGCAATGAGGTCTCCCCTCAGTCTCCTCTGCTCCAGCCCAACCAGCCCCAGCTCCCTCAGCTGCTCCTTATCAGACATTTTCCCCTGACCCCTCCCCAGCTCCATTTCCCTTCTTTGAACTCTCTCCAGCACCACAAAATGTCTTTTTTTTTTACACTGTAGTGCCCAAAACTGAACTGGAAATGTTCTCAAAGGAGTATCTAACTTTATTTAGCACCTGAAAAAAAATCCAGTTTTATCACAATGGGTTTTTTTTGTGATTAAAGACTAATTAATTAATTGAATGTGATCAGGTGTAGCTTTTAGCTAAGCTTAGCAGTTTCCATTGCATGACATTCCACAGGCAGAAGTTTTCTGAAGTTTCTTGGAGAGTCTGGCAAAGCTATTGTAACAACTGGAAACTGCAGAAATGAGAATTAGCCTTCTACTTAACACCCTTTAAAGCTACAGACTGAAAGCAGAGGTGTCAAAACATCTCAAATCCCTTTTGAGAGCTATTCCTTCTCAGTTGTTTGGAAGACAGTGGATATTATGAGGGGTTAATTTGGTTTGGTAAGAGATGTGGACCATAAAAGTCATGAGTCACTGTATAATGTGTCCATAAAGGACCTTCAGATGCTGGTGGAAATCACCTAGGCTGTGCCCTGAGAACCTGGAGTACTGACCCTGTACCAGACTTTTACCCCTCTGACACAAAGCAGGATTCATTTGGGGGAATTTGCTCTTCTGAACTGATCACCTCATTCTTTACAGCCTGGGAGGATCTAGTCAATACACTCACTTCAGTCTCGGGTGCAATTCATCTCCTAGCTAAAGATCTGTCTGAAACCCGTCAGATGAATCACATCCCCAAGGCACCTATTTCTCTCCTCTGGCTGTTAAGAGATGTAGGTCACTGCCTGGGGTGTTCACATCTGCATTAGAGGTGCTGAAAGGCAGGTGAAACCAAACCCAGACAATGCTTTCTGAATAAATTAACTTGCCAGTCCATATTCCTTATTTTTTATGGTTAAAAAAGCAGCTGAGATAAATGCTCACCCACCTGCCAGAGATGTGCTGCTCTCTGGTTGCCACAGAGCTGCTATTTGTCTGGCTTTCAGGTTGCTTCTCAGGTGCTCTCGACCTTGAGGGGGAAATATGTGTTGAACAAGAACCAAAAGTTAAAAATATCCAAGTGACCAGTGAATACCCTGGTGTTCAGGGCTCCTGAGCACATCATGCTTTGATTCTATAAGGAAAAAAAAAGCAGAAAACCAAATTAAGATGGTTTTTAAAGCCTGTGAAGTGTGTTGCCACAGATTGAAATGCCAGCATCATGTAGCTGCTGGCTGACATGATTACAAAACACAGTCAAGACTGTTTGCCTATTTTAATGATATGGTTCCCACATGAGTTCTTTCACATAAAAACTTAATTCTCCACTTCATCTACCCTGATGCTCCTCTCAAGATATCTCTTTTGAGAGATCTTCATCTTCATTTTTTTTCAGAGACAAACTGTTTTCCGTTGCTGTACTGAGCAGTGATTAGTGAATCTCTTTGAGGCATAGAAGAGTTTCTTCTGGGAAATCAGAATAAGAATATAATGGTTCTCCTGACCAGACCTAGAAACTTGGCCTAGACATGGGGAGCTCTAGAAAAGGAAAAATAAATAAAAAAAGCTTGAAATGGGTGAACTGAGGGTTGTCACCAGCATGGAAAAAATCAGTGTGTTAAGAAGGGTTGTTTTCCAGAGCTCCCTCTTGGAAGCAAGTAGGTTGATCTCACTGTTTTATTGTCTATATTTATTGGCTTCATTGCAGTTTATTTACCTAAGAATAGCTACCAGGTGGTAAAATTTGTTACCTTCTATTAACTCTGATCTAATGTAGATGCAATGAAAGATACTTACAAATAAATCACAAATGATCTACCATTTTCCTGGGCCCATCCTGAGTTGTGAGAATCAGACACCGAGGGGGGGGGTGTGTGTTTTGAGGGGAGGGGGTTCATTTCTCCTTAATTTCTTTTGGTTTTATGGAATCAAGGGGGGTTTTTTGGCTCCTGCCTCCTCATTTTGAGCAGTGGGGTCAGTAAATCTGATTTATGTTGTGCCCTCACAGATGAAAACATGAACTGAGATAGGGTGGTCTAGTTTTAATGTGCCTAAATGAGATTTTTCCTTTATTTCAACTGAGTTCCCTCAGATTTCTTTGCCATAAGCACTTGGCTGTCTCTTGAACTTTAATTAAAGCTCAACTAACTGTTTCATATGGCAAAAAAGAAAAAAAGTTATAAACCACATAATGACTATAATGAAGATGCATTGCTGCTCTTTGGGATTTACATCAACAATTTTGTCCAATTTGTTTAGCTGGAGAGTGCAGAAATGACAGCCTACCCTCCAGAGAAGCAGCTAGAGATAAGATGATCCTCACATGCAAGAGATGAAAAGAAATAGGAGGATAGCTAATTACCTATACACACACAGTCTAGGGCATGGTATCCTTCAAAGGGAGAACTCTCTCTTGGTTCCACCTGATAGCATCGTGCCTCTACAATATGTGGCATTAATACTAATTAATTTGTTTGGTTTTTTTTTTAAACATCTTTCAAATAACTCAAAAATCACTTTTAGAATTAAGAAGTAATCCTCAAGCATCCTCAGCTGAAGTTATTATCATAGATAGTCTCCCAGGAATATACAGTGGCCAAGTCTTCTTCTGGCCCTCTGCTGGGATTTCATTTTCAGTGCAAAACACCAAACAAATGGGAAAAAATATATTGGATTTATCAACAATGAGGGCTCTTCCAATCCCTACAATTCCATGTAAAACAGGAGCTCTTTAGGTAAGATTTCTTTGCAGTGAACACTACTAAAAAATTCTTTTACCATCAGTGGCCACGTCCTTGAATTTAATTTTTACCATATGGAGTTGTGATAAATAGCCTGTTTTTATGTCTGAATAGCTATTATATCTAATGTTTTCATCGTTTAACTGTAATAACCAGGGCTGAGAAAATAAGTCATAAATAGCCAATCGTTTACTCCATCCATTTTTCTTCCTGTAGTATTTGTGAATTGTCAATGGCATTTTCATGGACATATTAACCTATTGGAAATTAGTCATCAAAGAAATCCTGCACCTATTACTTTGTCTATAATTTGAGGAGTAAGGTTGAAGTGTCCTTTGCAACTACCAGTGGATTTTTTTTACTCATCTTTTTTTTTTCTGCTAAACACTATTGAATTTTTATGCAAGAAGCATCTACCATAATAAGAAAAATCCACTGCATCAACAGGCAAAGTCCAAATGCTTCGTGCAAAAAATCAATTATTTTTCCTGCAAGTTAAAGATTTATTTTTCACTTTTTTTTTTTAAGTTTTGTGAACATTCCCTGCAGAAAATTAAATTCTGATTAGTTATGATCATTGTGGCAAATATTAACTATTCAGGTGCTGCTTATGTACACTTGAAAACACCTTTGACATCCTCAAGGAACAACAGCTTTCCAGAGGGAAAACTTTGATTTATTCCCTTCACACTGTCCTCTCAGCCAAAAATAATATTGTTATTAATCTAACATGTTACTATTTCAAGATGGTCCCATCAAGAAATAACTTCTTTAAAGCAGGTGCAAAAACACTAAAAAAAATTAATTTATGGGCAAGACAGACAATATTGCTGACAAATGTTTGTCTGGGATTGGAGTGGATACTCCAGCGAGGTAAGAGGAAAGAAATCCACTTGGTTTTATGAAGCTCATATAACAAGAAGCACCTGGTATCTCCCATCTTTCTGGAGTAAAATTGCATGTGAGGTCAATTTTAAGATTAATAGAAAGAAGAACTTTTGCAATTGAAACATCCTTTTTTTTTCCTGCGTTGGCAAACAGGTGAATTATCATCTTATAGGACTAATATATAAAATATTAAAAAAATAAAATAACTAACTCACAGAGCTAAAAGGGAAGGAAAATGCTGTTGTATTTGTGTGAGGAAGGAAAGCCTATTTATTTCCAGCACAGCTGAACAGTCATGGTTGCCACGCCACACCAGTTGGTTGACTGCAAGAAGCAGAGGGTGACCGTGTTATCCACACTCCCTGATCCATCCTACGAGCACAAAAATCAGCTGCTAATCCCAGTAATCTCCCATGGCATTGTTCAGGGGGCAAACAAGAGCAGCAGCCACGCTGCTGAGTCAATATTGACGACTCAGTGGGATTTAGTTCCACCAAAGGTACCAACCTGCTGGCTGGGAGTTGTCTCTTGGGGGTTCTGCTGAGCTGCCAGCTCCTGGCACCGTTCACCGTAGGGATGCCAAGGTGCTGGGTGTCCTCTGGGGCCTCCTGGCCACTGGGAATGGTGGCAGTGGGGGAATGTCTCCGTGCTGGGAAACACTGGTTTGTGTTTCCACTGTTCTGCTTGCAAGGCAGAAATAGTTGTGAGCTGATGTCATGAAGTGCATTTGAATGCGTTGCCCTGGCAAATTCCCCAGCCCTTTCCAAAGTCACAGTGTGGGACACTGTGGTGGAATGTCACCTTCAGAGTCCCACAGTAGTGTCTCAGGTTGGGTTGGAAACTGCATTTGATAATGAGGTTTAGGATTTGAAAGAATAATCTAAATGGAATTGAAAGAATTATCTAAATGGAATTGAAAGAATAATCTAATTGGAATTGAAAGAATAATCTAATTGGAATTGAAAGAATAATCTAATTGGAGTCACGAGAACTACTGTGTGAAATGTTGTCACTTCTGCAACCCAGAATTCCTGATTTGCCTGTGCAAGATTGGCAGAATCTGTCAGAAATGGTGTATTTCTGAGAAGAGGGGTTTGGGGTCATGGGGTGGTTGTTATATGGAATAAGAAAGCCCAGAAATACAACTATAATCCATGATCAAAAATCCACTATGAAGCTGCAACTTTAGAGCAAGGAAAACAGGATTTTTAACACTCTGGAAGAACTTTGTAATATGAAGAGTGGTTGATGGGAAGCAAGGACAAGATGTGCACAGTGACAGTGCTGAATGAAGCTTGAGGAGAGCACCATGGTTCCTAATTCTTAAATGTTATCTGTTGATAAGTAAATAAAATCTTCTACAAGCCTAAAGGAAAGAGCTTTGGCTAAATGACCAAGTAGCCACTCGTGTCTCTCTGAAGGACTCAAGGCATCACTGAATTTTATCTGGCTTTCCTACAACCAACCTGTTTTGTGTATTTGAAAGTGCATTTTCTGTGGAAATACAGACATATTCCCTATTAAAACACACGTTTCCATGGGTTTTTTTGGTGTCACAATTCCAGTTGTCCTGGAATTCCTTAACATCACAACAATATTAACTAGGGAAGAAGGAAAACTCTGAAATGTTGGAAATGGTGAGCATTAGTTACATGAAAAGTACCTGTCCATAAGCTTTCTGTTGGCTTGTAAATACAGATGTTTGAGTTCAGTGGCTGGATGCACTGAGTTAACTGAGACTGCTCTTGCTTTCCTAATTTAACCTGACTGATTGGTCACCATTAATCGTTCTGTGTTAGTAATTTTTGTTGCATTGATTAGGTGTCTCAGTGGCATCCAATCACATAATGACATCTTTAGAAAAAGGCTAGAAGGCTGCAATACTAATTAATATGAAATATTACCCAACGTGCAGCACCACAAGCTGGTACTTTGTTGAAATACAATGCGTGTCCATGGCTATTGGATGGGATATAAAGGATAATTATTTTTACTTTTAACATACACAGCAGCTCATGCCTTGCTGGAGAAACTTCTCTGGGGTAATTTATTTTTTTTTTGCTGGCATAAAGACTTCCTCTGTGTATGAAACAAAGCTTCAGTTTCAGTGCTAGAGAGAACACTGTTAGAGAACCCCAGCATCTTCAACTCACTGAGCTTTGGTGTTGAGCACAGTGAAGCAGCAGCCCTGCCACTAATTAAAGACATATTGATTTGTTTGGTCTAATCTAGTCGTCGCCTTGATAATGAATCATAAGGTGTTTTGCAATTAGGAAATCCATACTAAATAACAAAAGGACTGTTATCTTTGCAACATTATTAAGCAGGGCTGCAAGCAGAAGTGTTTGTAGAGATGCTTTTCGTTTGTGCCTGGTTCAGAACTTGGGTGGGATATCATACCCTGCCAAAAGACACTGGAATCAAAAAAACATTTGCTGTCTACCAGTTGCACCCCTCCCTTTCCTAAATGCCTGTTTACATTGCATTATTGTATATATAGAATCATGATCCTTGTATCCATCATCCAAAACATCTCTATCCACTGAACTGTGCTTAACTCAGGAGGAGGAAGGTAATGGCTTAATAAGAGCTGTTAGTACAAATAAGGGGATTAAAAGCCAGTTTAGGAGCAATTCATTAAATCAGAATGTATGTTACAGAGGAAAAATTATTTGAGGTATTCAAAAAGTACCTGAAATTAATATTAGGAAAGGGACCATATCCTCATTTGAATTTGTAATTCTTCTTAAGAAAAAGTAGAAATATTAACTGGTTCCAGTTGGGCTTTCAGCTACACAAGAGATCTGAAGGCAAAACGTGTTGCTAAGGGATCCTAATTCTCATTTTCACTTCGTTACTCCAATGCTGTAAAAAAAAAAGAAACGGGTGTAAAATCAATTTGCCAGAGCAAAGTGTAAATTAGGAACAGGATGAAAGGTTCAGTAATAGTTATTGTGTCGAGATTTGGATAGACTCTACATCAGCAAGTAAAGACAAAAGTAAAACTGAACAGCCTTAGCACTCAGGAACAGCATCGTGTGGTGGTTTGGGTCTGGAACTCAGCTGGCTCAAGAGCAACATCAGAATATCACCACTGATATGCATGGCAAGGATGAAATTGTGCTTTTTGCCTCTAAATATTTTTCTCTCATAGGTTGTCCTACCTGTAGCATCAGGGTTTTGTGTTGATTTTCTACACTGAAGGATTCTCTCTCCCTTTGGCTGGAACACATCCATTCATTAAGGGCAGGGGCAGTTGCACATCAAGAAGGGACTGATCCCCTCGAGAAAAAATAAAATATATATTAAATACCCTAAGGGAATAATATTTCCTCCATCTGCACTGTTACCCTACCAGAGATTACAAAAGTTGGCACATACAGTAATTAAAAAGCACAAGAGGCAAATGCAGGCTTTGTGAGTCTGGGTTTTATTGTTACAGATGTTCTCCAGAGCAAGCCTGCTCAGCAGTTCCTTGGGTCATAAATGTTTAATTTTTAATCTATTTTTTTATCGGTTTTGTGTAATCCCAACTCCTTGTAAACCAAAAGAATTTTTACGAGTGGAGGGTTTTTTTTTATGTCTTGGAAGTTTAAAGTAATAGTGGTTGTTGAAGATTTTTCGTTTACTAAATACTGCCTAATAACAATGTTATTTTTAAAAATTTTTTTAAGTGGATTCATTTGCTTTTGACTAATTCTCTGAATCTGGCAGTGAACATTTATCATATTTTAATTTTTTATAAATAAAATTTGTAAATAAAACAAAACAATGTCACTGGGGTGTGAAACCCCAACAGAGAGTTTAGTTACACCTCAGTAACCTTCAAAACTGGTCACATTTGGAAGTGCTCCTAAGTCTCACTGGGAAACTAGGGGCTTTGCAAACCTCTTCCTATAGCTCTCCCCAAAGGTGCAGAGCCCCCCAAAAAGATCTGAGCTGGAGAGCAGGAACATCAGATATCCCCTTCCCATTTCTGTTGCTGCTTGCACAGATGGAATATTCTCCTGTGAAAACCACACGAGTCACTTGGCCAATGTATTGTTGGATTAACTCTGGGTTACATCATTTATTTGCATTGAAAATATCTATTTAGTAGACTCAGGATCTCCAAACAATAGCTGTTTCAGGAGATATTTATCTTTTTGTGACTCAAACAGCTGTCTCCTCGTATTTTGCATGATGTAGGAGGTAAAAAAAAAGGTAAAGTGTTCTTTGAAGTAATAGGAATATCATAACATCATGATTGGGGGGGAGAAATTACTGGTTACTTAAACATATTTACATTTTAACTTCTGCCATCTGCTGTAAAGCAGAAATATGCTCATCCCCACAGTGCCCCAGTCACTCACACCACCAGACAAGAAATTACTTTATAGAGTTAGATATTCCCCTGGCCACTGCCTGATCCCATACAGCTCTTTTTATACTACACCAATAAAAATAATAATAATCCTTCAATGTTTTGTCTTTACGTGGCAAATCACCTTATATATAAATATATATATATATATAAAATACACATCAGTCTCTGTATCCCACCAGCTTTCAAAGGGAATTTGGCACTTTGGAAATTCATCCAAAAAGCTGCAGCTCCACATCTAGAATCACAATTAATAGTGAATCTTGTTATTTAGGTTCAGCCTTTTGCAGTGAAATAGGAAGACAAGAAGGCTGGGTCAGAGCACCTGAGAGACCAAGCAGGGGTCTGTGATGCAGATCCAGCAGCAGCATCATACACAACAGAGAGGAATCATCCTCCTTGGTAATCCAAAGCATTCAAAAATGAGAACCCCAGTATCAAAAAATTGGCATAGAAATTAAAAGGTTTATGTGTAATAAGTTTTGGGCTTCTTTGCATTCATTCATTGCTGTTTCACTGCTTCCAGATTTTTTTTTCCAAGTGTCATTAAGGCTAGAAACTGTTGAAAAAAAAAACAAAACCAAACCACAAGCAGACAGAAAAAAAAAAAAAATCCCAAGAAAATAGAAAAGAAGGAAAAAAAGGAAAAGGAACTAAGGAAATAATAGAAAATAAAGGACAAAAAAAAGCATTTACTGCTACATCTCCCTTGTTACGGTTTCTAGGTCAATAACCAAGAAGCTAAAATTCCAGGACACTTTGTGGTGAAGCCACCAGGGAGAGCAGCAGGGTCAGCCCCAGTTCCCTTGCCAAGGGATGAATCCTGCCCATGGCCCAGCAGCTGGTTCAGCAGAGGGGCAGGTCCAGAGCTCACAGCTCCAGCCAACCTGCTGACGCAGGCGGCTCTGCCTCGCTGCTCTGCCTGCTGAGAGAGGAGGAATCTTTCTGTGATTCCTTCCCTTTTGTGGAAATCACTCTGCTTTTTTTCTTTTTTTTTTTTTCCCTTTTTTTCTTTCAAACTAGCATTTTTTATCATAGAATTATTCAGGCTGGAAAAGCCCCTTGGGATCATCCAGTCCAACCATGAACCTGCTCTACACAGCTCACCCCTAAACCATGGCCCTCAAGCCACATCCAAACCACCCTGAGACACCCCCAGGGCTGGGGACTCAACCCCCTCCCTGGGCAGCCTGTGCCAGGTTGATCCCAGCCAGGATGCCCTTGGTTTCTTGGGCACAGCCTGGCTCCTCTTCAGCCTCTTGTCCATTCCAACCCCCAGGGTTTCCAGCAGCAGTTCCCAGCCCCATTGCCCAGCCTGGAGCTCTGCTGGGCTTGTTGTGGCCCCAGTACAGGCTGCGGCTCTTGGCCTTTGGCCTCTCCATCCAACCTGTCCTCATGCAGATCAACACTTAGATAAAACCCCAACTATTTGTCAGAATTGCCTGAAAATGAAATCTACTCTCCTTTAAAGGAGTCATTACAACTTTTTGAGGAGAAAGGGCCAACAAAGGGAATAAGTGGTTCAGATAAATCACACGGCAGAATCCCATTGCCACAGGGAACGCAGGAAGCATCAAGCACAAAAGTGACACCTCCTAGGACACCTTGCTCCTTCTCTAGGTCTTGGCTTCTTGCTGCCTCTAAACAGAGAATGAAATCCCATGCAGTTGTGGTTGTGGAACATCTCCCATGACATTTTTTTCCCTGGAAGAGTGACCCCTCACCTCACACAGGTGCACACACACACACACACACACACACACACACACAGAGCAGCCAATCCTGCTGCAGTTGATGTGCTTGCTCCTCTGACACTCAGGAAGGATCTGCTTCCTTCCATTCTGCTTCTATCCCCACATTTTGATGTAAATATTTTGTTCCACATTCCCCTTTACAGTCAATTCTACTTCCTTTCTAAACTCCTCACCCCATCAATCACCCCCACAGCTGAACTCCTGCCTATCCCAAGCAGATCTCCACCCAGTTGTGCCCATGGTGACACACGGCTCAACTTTGCAGTTTCATTGAAGGATGGCACAATCTTTCCTGAAATACATTTGAAACCTATTTAAATCTCTAAACCCTCCAGTATTACATCACTTAATTAACTGAGAAGGATTTTTTCCCCTATTTTTTTTTTTTCCTAGACAAAGGCTCAAATACAGATAATAGATCTCCTAGGAACACCTGAATATCCTTTATGCAGTTGAATGTACACAGCTGGACTCGGGGCAATCCTTTGACTGATGGCAGTGGAAATATTGACTCTGGTAGTGAAAGATGAAAATACAATATACAATAACACAATACATCCTCTGCTTTTAGGAGTGATTTTCAAGGCTAGATATTTAGTAACTGCTATAAGAGCTGCTTGGAGATCAATTTTCTCTTTGTTCCACGTCCTTTGGGAAACAACCTTGCTGCTAAGAATGAATAAGGCAGCATATGTGTTCCTTTGGACATGGTGAAATAAAAGGAATATCCTGGCACATAATGGTTTTTCTGCATGCATATTGCTCTAGAACACTGTAGCTCATGCCTGTAAATCACTAGTTTATTACCCATCTGGATCACATCCTGCACCCACTGAAAAGAAGTGTGAGTTTTCACTTCAGCAGAAGCTTCATATGACGAGCGCAGGGCCAGGTTGTAAATGGTAATTGAGAGCATAAAAATGAACACTCTGAGAGTGAGATACCTTGTCCCTGAAAATCCCACTTGCCTGGAAAATTTCTCAATGGCTTCTGGAGGCATTGATACTGCCTACTCATTTCCACACCAGCATCAATGCTAGAGGGGAAAAAAACCCTCACATTATTGTGTGAATAGAGCCTGCTTTGCTTAAAAACAACAACCAAAAAAGTTGATTTGTTATGACAGTTTTCACAACCTTTTTCATGATTGAATGCTATTTGCTATGCAGCTGAGTGATTCCTATCCTGGAGAATCCTCACCAAGACTTAGGAATCAAAATAACATCTTGTTTTCTGTTGGGGTCTGGTGCTGCATCATATTATGTATTACTCTTCTAAATTGGGGTTTCAGATTCATGTATAACTTTGAGGGCAGAGCTTTCTCATCAGCATACTGCTCACTTCAAAATATTTTAAAACTCTTTTTTTTTTGGTACATATCTTTGCTAGACTACTGCATATCACAGAATGTTAGGGGTTGGAAGGGACCTAGAAGATCACCCCCTGCCAGAGCATATAAGGATATCTAAATAAAAGATATATAAATAAAATAAAATAAAATAAAATATCAGAAAATCACATATATTTGACAAAGACAAAAAAGATTTCATTTTTCATACTAAAAAAAAATCTAGACTGAGTTATTCTCATAAAAATCAGAAGACATTAATTCTTCTTACTGTGCTTGATCTGTATTTTTTCAGGGTCATATTCTTCTGACAATTTTCTAATGTCAAGGGGGGTTTCAGGTTCTTTCAGAATTAAGTACAAAATCTCTCAAGCTAATCAAGGTCTGACCCTTTGCTCCTTCAGCTGGTTTCAGAAGGTTTGCAGTTAGACTTGCAGGGGACAGAGTGTCAGAGGAGCTGAGCACTGCAGTGATTAAACAGCAGTTCTCATCAGATCCTACAGCCAGAACATCATGTGCCTAATAACAATATGTTACAGCTATTTAAAAATACAAAATCAACCCAGGTATCTTCACATCTCTTTCAGCGTCTCTTTGCTTTGACTTCCTTAAATATATATAATATTAGGTTTTTCCTACTGCTGTGAGGCTATTCCTTCTGCTCACTGCACAGAACTACCTAAACAATGTATAAGTCCATTTTAACCTGCATCCTCACCCTTTTACACAACATTTTTTTTCTTTTTGCATAATAAAAAGAGAAAATAGAAAAAAAAATCTGCCCTCAAATAGTCTTATTATCACAAAATACATTTTGTTTGCTCTGTTTTTTTGCTGTTGTTATTTTTAATTTGAACTATTGATAACTGCAGTGTACTAATAAGCAGAGAGGTGATGATGCTTTTCCTTCACGTATCCTCTTAGTCATAACCAGTCCTACTGAAATCCAGAGAGACAGATTTGTCACCGAGGGAAAATAAGAGAGGACAAAATCCAGTAATTCAAATGACTTCTTGGAACAGATTTTTGCAGTGATAATACCTAATGGATATCAATATAACCACACAGAAGGTCATAAACTGACATTAAAAACCTATTCAGAAGAATAGTCTGTGTGTGAATATATACATCGCCCACAAAACTTTACAGAAACTGGATCACTGTATTTACAGCCATTTTTGTACCTATGGTTGTTAACTCCTGCAGTCCTCCTGGTAAAAATAAAACATCTCTAATCCCACAGCAAATGCTGCCCTATGTTCAATTCATTTTACTCGTTTCAGAGAGCTAAATGGGTTATGTGAGTTCACACTCTAATTAGGGGAGGGAAATGGAGAGAGGTTTCCAGAAAATTATTCATATCACCCTAAGAGACAGATGAAAAATAGGTGGAGTGAAGAGTTTTCCTCTGTAACTCTACTGCCTGTGGATTAATTAAGATAGGGAGCTAAATTTAGCTGAGGATTAACACTGAGACTAAAACAACGTGACAGTGGATACACAAAAGACAGGTAAATATTTCCTTTATGAGGTTCCTTGTAGGTAATCCTGTGTTTCCCAGGATTTCTTGCTGCTGCAGCTGATGATGCTTTGGGCACCATCACCATAGTAACTAACTAGACAACTATTATAACAAGAGGGCAAAAGTCAAGATGGAAATTCTCCAATATCAGAGTTTACAAATATTTCTGTCTTTTCAGAGCACAGTTGAGAAAGGTTTTCATCAGTTTTCCATGTGCTCCCTATAGATAGGAGAGCAAAAAAGATCTATTTCAAGCCCAAATTAACTCAGATTACTTGCTTCCAGAATACTTGATTACAGAAAGGTCTCCAAATACCATACAATTGAATGTTATACATTATTTATGCTCACATTTCTCTAACCTTCTTGGGATAGAGGCAATTCCAATGACTGAAAATGACCCACACAGTTATTAATAATTTTACTCCTTNGAAAAAAAATATTATATAAATATAAATATATTATATATAAATATATATATAAATAAAAAATTAATTGATTAATCAATGAAATTTAACCTTTTTTTAGCTAACTATGCTAAGGTTAAATATAATGGACACTTCTTTTAATGCACACATTTTTATTCTATTACAGTGTTAACTGGTCCATCAACTCTACTGTTATTTACTGGAGACTCATTAATCATTCTTTTTTTTTTAGGTGAAGTTTTAGCTTGATGTTATCTTTATCCTTCTTGGATATGTATCTTATTTGGAAACATATGAATCTTATAGTTCATATTCTTTTGTAAATTATTATTTTTGTCTAAAAAAGCATAAATAATCTCACTATATTAATATATAATATTAATTTCTCTTGGCTCCAGAGGAGACAGAGCATCCTACCCCATCTCCAGCTGACCTGGGTTTGCTGGCCAGGTATGAGGTGAGGTTTCCAGCTTTATCAGACTCGCCTCAGCTGACATCAGCTACAAGAGCTGACAGTGTGGAGAGCTGGGTTCTGTCTCCTGGACAGATGTTTTTGGTTAGGGTTGAGCTTTTCTCATCCTCACGCTCAGGTCCTGAAGCCATCTCTCGGTGGCAGTAAATTTTTCAATCAGTGTTTATTAAAGGAGTGTGTGGACGTTCCATATGATGTGAGCACTCCTGTTATTAAAGTTGTCATTTGTTGACAAATGGGCTGCAATTATAGGATGTGTAAGAACATCACAAGCCCTTTGTGCTGACAAGTGTAATTACATGATTTTCTCTCTGCATTACTAAGCAGATCAGAGCAATGGTGGATATGGATCAGCAAATAAGGAAATCGAAGAGACGTCGTTTAAATGATAATGGCAGAATGGGAGTTATGAATAACTATTAGGTAATGAAATGTATTTATATTTATCTGATTTTTGTGGTACAAAGCAGAGCTCATACTGAGATTCAGATGGCTCGAGGCCATTTCACAATAGCTATGCACATTAGGGGAGGAGTCATGTTGGCATCCAGCAAGCCCAGAACACACTTCTTTGTCTGAAGCAAGAGAGCTACAGTTATTCTTCTACATAACCCTCCACTTATTGCTGTGATGTTTCTGCACTTGAGCAAGAAGAGATTAAGAATTTGCCCTCGTAACCAAAAGCCAAATCAAGGAACAAAGTTTTCATGCCTGGATTTACAAACACCCCACAGAGTGCAATGTTATGGCCTGTGGAGATCCTGCCCTTAGAGAAATCTCTTGTTTGCTGAGGGTAACTCAGAACCACCACCAAGCTCAGAAGCTGCACACACTGGGGGGGTCACTGTGTGTCACCCCATTAACTGAGTCACAGAAAGTCCAGATAGATGTCAGTGGAGGAAAAAAACACCTTTGGAGTCTGGGAGTGAGTAAAACACAGTCACAACTGGCCAGACAACGTGCCCTGGGCTAAATAAATGTTTAATTCCTAATTTGGACTGATGTTTCTGTGTGTGTGTCTGTGCTCTTGTGCATGTGCTCGTGCTTTTAATTAGTGCAAAGCACTCAGATACTCTACTGGATTCCAAACAAGAAGGTATCTAAGACATTGATCTAACCATTCCTGTGTCATCCAACGGGTGTTTGGAATCAATATTGCAAAGATTTCCTAGACAACTGCAAGAGCTACAAGCTAAATTCTGCACCTCAGACATCTCCCACAGAACTCAGAACTTCCTCAGAAACCTTCCCAGAGAAGAAACTGGGTTCTGTGTTTCCCCCAGACTGATGGGGACATCTGCATGGGGCTTTGCTTGGGTTTTGGAAGGATCTGTGAGAATAAATGTGCTGTTTTGGGAAAGCTGAGTAACAGGTGGGCTTTGCATTTAGCCAAGTGGTCATTCTCATCCCTTCTTCACAGCAGGAAACTTTTGCAAGTGTTTGCTCCAGCCAAATGAAAATACTGCTTCATGTTCATCATATCCAGAATATTTCACCTGAGAAGTGAGTTTCTCAACTAGTTTCAGGATCAAGTTTCAGGCTACCTGTTGTTTGCACGGATGTTTAAAATGATTACTTAAAATCTGACTAATCATTGCCTATTGAAAAAAAAAGCTAAGCACAAATTTTTCATTCAGTATGAACTAAGATTTTCCAAGTACTTGATATCCATAAAGCCACTACCGTGTCAACAGGATATTGCCACCAGAAGAGTGACATTAACATTAGAACTAATACCAAAAAAAAAACCTTTACTAGAAGCAGTTCAGATGTTTTTGCTCTCTTTGCACAATGCAAAAATAGCCTAAATACATTTTTAATGCAATCAGCTGAATTCCGTAAATCCAAATTGTGTGCTAACTGCTCCTGCTGATTAGTGTGAAATATTAATTTGCACTAATCAGCTCAAGGCAAGGCAAGCATAATAAACTTGACACATCTATTTCATGCTTTACAGTGTCTGCTCTTGTTTACAGCGCGGCGCCCGGGAACGCTCTGGGGGCTGTTAGTGATGTCACAGGGGCTGGATATTCCAGGTGTACTGGGAAAAATTTCCTTACCCGTGCTTCAGCTGGTTCAGAGTTGCTGGGAAAATCCCAGGCTTCCAGAACTGATGGTGTGCACTAGCTAAATGTCAGCAGCATTTGTCTCTGCAGTGAGCTGGAGCATCTGGTCCCTGCCCTGGCATGACTGAAGGCGTTTACATTCGTGTTCCCTCTGCTCTTGGTGTGCCAGGGTGTCCTCAGACTCCACAAACTCTGTGTTTCCCCTTCACCTGAAACGTGCACATCCTAACAAAATAAATCTGTCAAGCTGGACCTAAAGAAATAGCTCTGAGGCAAAACATGGGGGGATATCAACACCTCCTGTTCGTACATCATGTCTGAGGGCAGCTCTCTGCATCTCACCTCACTCTTCAGCAGAATGATGTTTGCCATTGCTGGGTTAGCATCTGATTTAGCAGGCACATCCTCCCCAGATGCTATTTGATGCCATAAATCCATCGTGTGAAGTGATAAACAGAGGGCCTCTTCTCTCTAATACATGACTAAATACACAGTACCTTAGCTGCTGGATCACACTGCGAGCGAGAGTCTGACAGAAGGCTGGAGGGGAAAAGAAAAATCTATTTATGTGTACTTAAGACAATCATGTGTATGAGTGAGAAGGGATAATCTATGCAGACAAATCTGTTGCTTGCTGCTGCCTGGCTTGTCCAGGCTCCATCTTTCTCCTGCTCTGAGCACTGCTGGGAGATGCAGCCCTGCAGAACATGAAGGGTAGACACGAGTGATGTTTTCACATCACAGTGAAAGTCACCTTCTGGTTGAACTGTGAGATGGCCAAGGCCTCTAATTCCACTGGCATCTCACTCTGTCTTGCTGTATTTTCCTCAATTTAAAGATCAATTACTCCAGGACACAACCATATGGATGCTGTACTATGAGCTGGCTTCTCAGATGGCCTATCAGAGATGGAAGATCTGAAACACGGGCATTTAATGAAGAAGAAATTCCTTTCAGTGTGCCAAGAAAAAAAAAGCAGGGAAAAGGTTGAAATCTCTGCTGTGTGATGTGTTTTATATGTGATCAAAATGATCTAATACAACAACATAATTACATAACTCAGTAGCCAGAGTGGTTTATTAGGTAGGTTTAGCTCAACAAATACAACTCCACTCTCCCATTTTCCCCAACTCATTCTGTTGAGTTTCAAAAATTCAGTGTAGCCAAGTCATCTGTATGGAGCAGTTTTAAGGATGCCAGATCTTGCTACTTCTGTCTTTTCTCACACAAGTAAATCCCACTTAAGTCCCCGACAGCTGGGTGAGGGGGGGAAAAAAAAACACAAAAAAGAAGGGGGGAAAAAAAAAAAAAAAAAAAGAAAGATGACTCAGATCCTGGCCCTTAAAAGCATTTTTACCTCTGCACTAAGGAGAATTCCATTTTTGGAGAAATGTAATTTTTTAGTCCTGACCACTAATAATTCATTATCTCTTCTTAATATCTCACACACCTCTGCCACAATTGAGCCTGTGTGATTTTACCTCGAGAAACTTCCAATTGCCTTTGTGGTTTCAGGTTATCACATCTATATATAGCAATATTCTTCCTTTTTAATTCTGACTTTTCTGTCAGCTAAACACTTTCTTCACAACTCTTCTAACACATTTTCTCTTTTTCCTTCTCTCTTACTAGGAGCTTACAAGTGCTGCTCTGAACAGAATTTCATCACTTCCAACACTGCAAGACTTTAGTGCTGGATGGATTCTTATTTATTAAGTTAATATTGAGAGAGGAAATATTTGGCAACTCGGAATTTCTTTTTCACTTGTTTGCCGTGGGAACAAAAAGCAGAGGTTTTCAGTTTGGGTTTTTAAATCCCTGTGTTGTATGTAACACTATATGTTGGCTGTATTAATGTATTTATACACCTTATAGTCAAGGGAAAAGATAAACAGTATGTCACAGAAGGGAAAAATCAAACACTATGTCATACAAGGGAAAAGATAAACACTATATCAAGGGAAAAGATAAACACTATATCATCCAAGTTCTGTGAAAACACACAACTAACCCTTCTTCCTGAAATATATTGCTATTCATGGGACTGCCTCATTGTTTTAGCTTCTGTACACACACTTAGGAAGAGAACAGCAATTACTCCAAAGCACTTGTAATCACAGTTACACGTAGTTAATTAATTAAATTAAAGCGAGAAGAAATCATTGTAAAATAATTTAGCTGAATCCAGCGAGGCTTTGCAGCATTTCCACTCGGTGTGGTTTAAAAAGTAAAGGGGTGACACTGATGCAGATTTTTGTGTTTCAAAATAAAGAGATGACCCCACGGGCCCCTGAACCCTCCATCTTTGCACTTGCCAGGGGCTGAAGGCAGAGCAAGCAGCGGGGTCACAGTGCAGGAACGGGTGGCTGAGGTTTCAATCATTTAACCATCTTGCCTACAGGAGGCAAGAGAAGTTCAAAGCTGAGAACAATGGATAGAATCCCAAAACAGGAAAGATCTGTTACGGGCATTAGAGATGCAGGAGATGATCCAGGTGCAGCCACATACTGACCAGGAAGGAATATGAAGCTTTGTCGCAGAGAATAACAAACCCCTGAAGCGTTCAGCTTGATATGCAGCTGCACAGCACAAGACAAACAAAAATTACTCCAGCAATTAAAACAAAACACAAAAAAAAACCAACAACCCACCAAACAATAGAAATCAAAGGATATAGAGTTCTGCATCTAAAAATAACACTGCTCATTAGACTTCACCTAACAGGCAACATGGGGCTGCTTACTATGGTTTAGAGGTGATGTGCCTATGAACTGTACCAGAGCCTGCAGGCAGCATTTGGCAGAGGGGATATAAATTTTGGTGTTTATCAGCACCAGAATTAAGGAAGAAAAGGCTGAGAATGTGCTGAGCCAATAGAATTATTTCTTAAGTGTCTTTATTTTGTGGAAAGATGGTTTAGGAATGAAAATGGGGTGAGGTAGCAAAGAAGAGGGAGGTTTGGTTTAGCAGTAGGCTTCTGATCTGACTTTAGAGGATGGAAACCACACACCTAAAACCCTCTCCATCAAAGGATTTAGATCTTGATGAACGTTTTGCTTAGCTCATGGCAGTCCTTTTCACAAAGAAAGCAAATGAAATGGGTTTTCACACTTCCATTCAGGGAAGTGGAGATCCAAAGCTGTGGGACAGCCAGCCCTGCACACCTCTGTGCAAGGGAGCAGCTCTGAGCTCACAGCCCTGCCTTTTTTTTTTCCCCCTCCTCTTCAGTACTGTCCACTGTGAGCTGAAAAAAACAAATAAACAGCTGAGGAGTTTGCACAGACCTCTGGCAGGGGTGCAGGAGTAGAAGCCAGGGCTTTCTTCTGATGCAGTAAGCAAAGTCCAAGAGCAGGCAAAAGGTTTTGCTGAGAAACACAGGCTGGTGGGATGAAACAAACACTCCTAAAGTGATCACAAAGCTGGGTCCAGCAGCCAGGGAAAAAAAAAATCAAACATGGGAAACATTACCAGAGTCAAAGAAAGTCACATCAACAAAGAAATGCTACTGGTCTTAGGAAGCAAAGGGAGGAAGGTCATGAATTTCCACACGGACAATAAAATTAAGCTACAATCCAGCTTTTCTGCAGGCAAATGAAAGCCTGTTCTGTCCTGGTGAGATGGGGTGGGTCAGTCACACACAGTGCAAGAGAAATGCCAGACTGCTGCTGCCATATGAAAAGCTGCTGCTCCCTCTGTGGTTGCCACAAGCCCAAATTCACCCACAGGACTGAGAGAATCCACAGTTTCCCACGGCTGGGATGACAATCCCACCACAGCTTCCAAACCAGCAGTGTAAACCTGCACTCAGCCCCTGAGATCAGCAGAATTAGTTCCAGGAGAAGTGGTGGTGGTGCTGGTGAACTGGTGAGGTGCTGAGCAGCCCTGTCCTGGCAGCCAGGATGCTGAGCCTGCTCTTGGATGGTGTGGGAAGCAGGAAACAGGAATGGCAGAGAGGGGATTTCCTCAAGGATGAGGAGGCAGATTCTTCAAGGGCTGTTTGAGTTCGTGCCAAGCTTGAGAAAAAAATGGAGATATTACTTCAAGCTAGGAATGGGGATGGGAATGGATACACACTCCATTAATTACATGACAGCAGTGGAAATAAATCAAATTTATTCTAAACAAATTAGCACTGAGCCATCGCTGCTGGTAACCCCAGTGCCACTTGAAACAGGGGAAGGGAACTCAGGTTTCAGCCCTGGGTGATCTGCACATGCAGGATTCATTTCTAAGGATACCCCAAATTGCCTTTAGCACACCATTAAAACTCACTGCCTTGGTCACTGGACATTTAGCTGTGACTAGGGGCTGCTGGTTTTACAGCTCTGTGTGTTAAGCACATTGTATAATAGAATTATAATATATATATGTCTATATCTATATATCTATATATCTAATATTCTATTATATATAGAAGTAGTGATTTTTTTTATTATTTACTATTATATCAAATATCAAAATTAATCATTTTGATAAATCAAATTACTGTTTGATTCATTACAAATAAATTAGTAATTTATCAAATATTCTACCAGTGAGAAACACTTCTTTTTTTAATCAATTTGATAACAATATACAGCTCTGCAGTGGATTTTCCATCATGGAATAGGGAGGAGAATCCCCTTTTTGACCACCTGCACTAGACACAGCCAGGAATTAGCTCAGCAACAGCAACCTTTTTATATATAATTTTATCAGCTAATAGTCCTCACAAGAGAGTTTTGCTTTAGGAACTAATCAGGGCACACAGCCTGGGCTTAACGTTTGCACAAGCTTAGTAAAAAGAATTATTTGTGACCCAGAAGCACATGTGTATTTATGGGGTTTCTGTAAAGCAGAGAAAAACAGACATAATAGCATTTAATAGTGTCCATAATTTCAGGGGTGTAATTCCAGTGAAGTCAATGGGTCCTCCTTGGTTCTTAAACAAAGAAATATGCTGGAATTATTTCATACTCCTTCAAAGAAAGCTATCTTAATACTTAGAGATGTCATCCTTTCTATATTTAGAAGAAGAAAAAAAAAAATGACTCCAGGAGAAAATTATCTAGTCAGAACATGCTCTTAAATACTTAAATGCGGGTTTATTTTTTGTAATTGTTGACTGAGTTCTAGGAAGATGCATCAGTTACTAAAAATAGACTTAAAGTAAAAAAATACATAGGAATAAATCTGACTTTAAATGGCAGTTTCATTACCATAAAGACAGCACCACTGAGGGAATACACCTAACATTAGGGAATTTATTTATCATTCATTTCCTACTACTGTATCAGCTCCTGTTAGGCAAAACTACATGGCAATTGAGACTGATTTGGAGGACTGAACTGAAAAAGCCAAATTCAGACGTAGACACCTGGGAATTTTCCTTTCAGAGGTATTTATGTACCTTACTCTCCCTGAAATAAATGGAATTCAGTGACTAAAAACGTTCAGAAATGTGGCTTTTCCACTGTGAAAATGCATTTCTTTGCCAAATTGAACATCCACTATTAAATTTCGTGCAAACAAACACATACAGTGATGGCACCCCAGCAAGGATGCACAGATCTGACATCAATCCCATTTTTTAAGCACTTGGAATCCACAGGTTTGTTTTCCTTAACCAAGTTTAATAATGCAGAGCATCCCAGAAAACCAGAAGAGCTGGAATCAACAGGGGCCTCTGGAGAACATCTAGCCCAGCCCCTGCTCCAAGCAGGAAGGGCTACAGCAGGTTTCTCAGATGGATTTTTAATGTCTCCAAGCATGGAGACTCCATCTGGGAACCTGGCTCTAGAAGGGTTTGACTCCCCCTTAGAGTAAAACCTTCTGCTTAGCTTTACATGGAATTTCTTGTATTTCAGTTGGTGTCCATTGCCTCTTCTCCTGCCACTGGGAAAGTTCTGGCTCCACCCTCTTGTCCTGTTGGTTTTTCTCTCTCTCTGGTGTTTGGTTTGGGGTTTTGTTGGGTTTTTTTAGGTC
Organism: Ceyx cyanopectus; assembly: GCA_013401355.1. Taxonomy (NCBI): domain Eukaryota; kingdom Metazoa; phylum Chordata; class Aves; order Coraciiformes; family Alcedinidae; genus Ceyx; species Ceyx cyanopectus. Next base: position 76,930 of record VYZU01089510.1, read on the forward strand.
TGGTTAGACTCTGTGATCTAGGATGTCCTTTCCAACCTTGATAATTCTGTGATTCTCCTTCCACATCAGCTAGTCTACACTTGACTGTGGGTTACCAGCTCCTTCCCCCACTAGGGCTTCCCTCAGCAGCTTGACCAGCCCCTTGGCAACAATTTCCCTCCGTTGGCCAGGCCAATTGTGTTATTACCTCAGCTCTCCAAGAGACCTGTGGCTCACACAGCAAATCCCCAGCACCAGCTGCTCAGGCAGTTGTTGGCTCTGCCCAGAGCAGATGTGCATGAATAATCTCCCTGCACGGATAGCATCTGATGGCAGGGCTGTCTCAGGGAGTCTCTGGTGCTGTGAGGCTCAGCACATCATCTGGGGCTGAATTCACCCTGGCTGGAATAGAAAAGCAGAATTTACAAACAGAGATCTTCCCTGGAGGTTTTGATGGGCATGAAGAGGCTGCTCCTGAGGACTCTCCATCATTTAAGATGGGACATGCTGAGTGGTTTAGGGGTTTCAGGAATATCTGGTAAGCAGATACTTCTTACAAGTGAAAGCACCTTCATTTCTAAACAACCTTGGCCTCAAAAGTTTGTAAATAATCATATAAACTTCATAAATAATCATAATAAGCCATAATGAAGACTGTGAATGTGTTGATTTGAAAGGAAATCCTCACCCCAAGCCCCAAACTTGTCTCCACTCTGCTAATGATTGTGAATTTATTGTTGTTATTAATATTAATATTATTTCTAATCTGAATGTAATTGAAAGGGCAAAGCAGCTGTAGAACTTCCAAATGCTTTCAGTCATTATCATTTTATCAAAGTTATTGCAAACAGGTTCTCTCTCTTTGTGGCTAATCTTCATTGATTGGGAATGAACAAGCAGCAGTAAATTCCCAAATGCCTGTATTTGACTAGAAATGGCAACTACTCGATGCTTGGTAATATGCATTTCAAATGTACCTGGCATCCTTTCAATAGTCATTGATTACTGTTATCAGCTCCACAAATTAAAATGCATCCACAGGTAGGAGAAAATACAGGATTTGATACCTGGTCATAGAGAAACCACTGACTTTGCCAGAGACTTCAAAGAGATGTCAGGTGAGGTGAGGTGTTGAGTCTCTGGCAGTGGTCACTAGTGATGCTTTCCTTTTTTAGGCAGGAAAAGATAAGCACTAACATTAATCTGTTATTATTTCAGTAGGATGATCATATTGCTTCTGACTTTGCAGCTCTTCCAATAACCTGAAGGTGAAATCTTACATAAATTCTCTTGATATTTGCCTGGAGTGTTCCTAAATACTTTTAGGTATGACTGCTATAATGTAAAATATCTGTATCATATCTAATTAGCAAACAGCCTACCCTAAAGCAAAGACTCTGGTTGCGTTGTGTTTATGTCAGAGGCACCTCAAGTTTGAAATTCCCTGAGATATTAGTGACCAAACTCTGAGCTGAGCTGGAGGGCTTAGCAAAGAGCAGAGAGCACCAGCTGCTGGCACAAGAGCCCTGATCCTGTGGTAATTGTTGTTCTGGGATGTGGATCTCACACCCACTGGAGAAATTTCATGTAGAGAAATCTACACTGATGAAATCTACGCATTTCTTTGAAAAAAACCCAGAAAATTCTCTGCTATCTCCATCACATGCACCTCTGTGTAAGCTAGGAAAGGCTGAAAATTCATTTCTGGAGTGCTTTAGGATAAAAAGTCAGAAGAATTCAAATTAGATGTTGCAGTTCTTAAGAATCATTAGTAGAATCAGGGAGCACAAATAAAATTAGGAACTGGCTTTTGTGGATACCACTCAGAAAAAAAACCCAGATTTGTGTAGATGTGGCAACATCTCCTCCAGGACATGTGAGTGTGTGTTTGGACTCCTGCAGCTCTGAGCCATTTTATCAACCCACATCGTATTCTGATCCTAATATTTCAAATTGGAGTCAGGCTCCTTCAGCAAGGCCCTGTGAGCAGACAGTGCTTCACCTCAACTTTGCCATCGAGAAATCAGAATCTAATTTAGTGCTGGAATCAATCATTTAGTCATTATTTAGTGATTAAAGTGTCACCCCATTGCCCATTACTGGAGATTGGGAGCTCAAACCAGCTCATCTAAGGCTTACAGCCAGGGATTACCTCCCATCTGCTGGCAAAGATAGTGAAGCTGACTGCAGTTGGTGGAAGGAGAAGCAGGAGCAATGAGCCCCTTCCTCCCAGTTGACCAAGGAGAGCAGGAACCACCACATCCCACTGGAGGGGAGGGTGCAGGGGCAGGTCTGTCTCTGTCAAATCCTGACTGCCAGGGCTGGCTGGGTCAGAGATGTGCCAAGCCTCAAACAGGGTGTTCAAATCACATCTGTTTTCTTGTTGGAGCTCCAAGGACAGGTGATTTTCTGAGCAAGCCACTGACAGCTTCTCCATGAGCAGCTCCTCAATCTAAGCCTTGCTTGAACACATCAAAACAGTGAATTTATCTTCCACTTACCCTCAAAGAAAATACGAAATGAGGTGTTTGGTTGTTTCTCTATAAAGAGGAGACTTTCTCCTTTATCCCTCAAACACACACATTTAAGTGTCATGGTAAATCTTCATTGCCAGGTGCTAAAACAGCACAGGAAGGTCACCCAGGGGTGAGGTCACTTTCTATTGCTCTTGGGTGATGATTTGATTGCCTTGGGTTTGAGTCTGCATACATAGCTGGGTTTTATGCTTTAATTTGCAATAAATCTTAAATTAGATTGTTTACAGCTCATGAAGGTAGGCATGAAAATAAGTCTAATGGGTGGCTGCTGTTAGAATGTGCCTGGCTGAAGCCACCACTAGATAATCCTGACACTTTATAGGGAGTGGGAATAAATCTTGATTTTATTTATCTCTGAGCTGACCCTGGGGTCAAGCTGAGGGTTCTGCTTCCAAAACAATCTTTCTCATGGCCAAATTTGAAGATGGCACCCAAGGATATTCCCCCCTGGTTGCAATAGCACCATTTAGCAAGTGCTGGTAACTATGAGTGCAGGTGCAGGAGACTGAGGAAAGCTCAGGCTAAAGGGTAGACCTATGAGGATAGGGAAGAAGGAAAATGTTTATTCTGAATTTCCACACAGGGTGATGAGCTCCTGGCTGCTTGGAAACCTTGAGAGGACACCACATGAAGCACAGCTTAGACAGAGGTGAATAATTCTAATCCAGGAATAAGAAAACAAGGAAAGACTGCAATTCCACAGAGGCAGTGGCATAAACAATGAAAAACAGATGCACCACTGGTCTTTAGCTGAGCTCAAAAATAAAACTCCTCACAACTTCCCATTTCCCTGGAAGGGAAAAGCTACCTGGAGCTCCCCTCTGCTTCCTTGCTGCCTCTGTTCTGCTTCCCCAGCTTGCCTTAGAGCTTGGCAACATCCAATCCTGTCATTCCACCTGTGGTTCCTGATCTGTTGCTGCAGAGCATCCTGTATGACATTCCCTGGCACTGTCCCCAGAACTCAGCTTTATTCTTCCCTCTGGCTTGCCACGAGGCTTCTGCAGCTTCCAGCTTCAGTGTCTTCCAGACAAAGAAAAACTGGGGATGGAAGGAAGGTGAGATAGGAACAGTGGGTTCCTGCTAAGCAAAATTCACCACGATTCCAATGAAAACAGGGGTTCCACAGAAGCTCTGGTGTTGCTATTGCACTGATGTAATTAGAAATGGGGTTTTTTTCAGAGGAAAAGCAGCTAGAAGGCAGCAGGAACTCCCCTGTTACATGGGAGATGTTGGTATTTAATGGAGCTTTACCATATGACTTCTTACAACAGTACTTAGGGTATTTCCACACTGCACAACCTCCTGCCACACAGAGATACCCCAGTGATCTAGAAAAGGGCCCTACTGAGAAACTAATTAGTCGAGGCAGAGCTGTGTGTTAATTCTGCTCTGATGCCTCTGCTATTGCACTGGCTCCTAGAGACACGGGAAAGGCAAAGGGAGATGAAATAACCAGCCTGGGGATACAGAGGGTGGGATTCATCTCACCTGCCTTTAGACATCCCCACTGCAAACAAAGCTAGCCCCTGGGGCTCCCTTCAGAGCCACTGCAGAGAAATATGCCCTTGGAGGGTGCCAATCACCTGCCCTACTGCAGGCATCTCATTTAGGAGAGGATGAATTGCCCCTGGATTCTACTGACTAGCTCTTCACTGGCTATCAAGTGAGCCAGGAGCAGATGTCTCCAGCACAGACATCTGCATTAGCTCAATGTGATTCCACCTGCAGAGGCAGAGATGAAGCTGGAAGCAGTTCATGTCTCCTTTATTCCCAGAGCTGCATGGAATTCTGGAGATCATGAGACCCCTTTGATGCCTCCCCTGATAACAGAGACATGCCCTTACCCTCTGTATATAGAGGTTGTTCATTTATAACATAAATTAATGTTTATTTAATGGACCAGACCAGCTTGGGGCTCTGTATTGGTTGGGTTACGAGCAGTTGGCTTGTATCAAAAACTAACACATTAAAATAAGGAAAAGAAACCTGATTTGGGGTTTCATACCTTAGAATGTTGATGTGCAGGAGATCCCTTTCTGCCAGATGTGAAGAGGTGCTCAAAGCTCAGCAAGTATGGGCAGTGCTATGTGAATAAGGACTGTAGGATGAATTTAAATGCCTGTGGTGCCCCAGCTTCAATGTGCTGCAGAAATGACCAGTTCACTGCTGACACCAGCTTAGGACAGTCCCAGTATAAACCTCTGCCTTTAGCTGTGTCAGCACAAAGCTCAGCTTAAGCCCTGGTGGCAGTTCTAGCACCTCCCTACCTCTGCACAGTGTTCAGTTTGAATTAAAACCATTTACACTCAGCTCTCAGCTGTTCATATGCTTTATTTCCAGCTTTCTAGGTGTGACTCAGAGAAATTCAGAAGGCTAAGGCAAACGAGTAGATGACTGGAATGCAGATCACCTATTTAATACTATTCCCCCTGAGAAATTACAAGGTAGGTGTCTAAAGTTGGTCATCAAAAATTAGTATAGGGTTTTGACAGCTTTGTCTGTAATTTATCTTTTCTTCAGTCCCTCCATCTGTAAAATGATGGCAATAATGCACCTAATTGCTAGGGCTGCTGAGAATATCAATTCACAATGTTTGTGAAGAACTGGCAAATTACAGAAAGAGCACCATCAAAAACACATAAGGAACTTAATAACATTGTATTCAGCTGAGGCTTTAGGTTGTGATTAATAGAGCCCGAAGCCATCCACCCAATAAAGATAATAAAAAAAAAGAACTATTTAATAATGATCTATACAGAGAAATAAAACTAATAGCTGACCCTGTAATTAAAGCCTGTGTCAAAACACACATGCATGGGGGCCAAACGACTCTGGTGATGTTGACAGAGTGATGTCAGGAGAAAGAAACCATAAAGAATCTGTAAGTAGAGTTAAAAATCCTCTCAGGGAAGGAGGCAGGGGTGGTAAGTCACCCTATCATCACACTGAGGAGACATAAAGGTGCTCAACACCCCTTCTTCATCACCCCTGCATCTGTGCTCAGCCACCATAATGCTCCTTTCCTTTTCTCTGTGGGGATCCTCTGCTCAGTCAGCTCATCCCCTCCTCCTCCCCTCTTCAAGCTGTGCTTATAAAGACATTTTCTCCAACCTTGGGCTGGTGGGCACATCTTGCTGCCTACAGGCAAGTGGAACTACTTCAGGAGCCAGCAGGTCCTCCCTAGGATGCAGAGTTATGACAGAAACCAGCTTTTCTCCCACTTTTCCCCTCCTTGTGACTGGTTTAACACAGATCCCTGCAAACCATAGTGCTGGCACAACTGGAGAGGACAGGTGGGGTCAGAAGGACCCTCCATGAGGTCAGAAAGACCCTCCATGGGGTCAGAAGGTACAAAGAGAAGGGGTAAGGGAAGGCTGGAGAGAAAACCCCATGTAGAAGCAGCAATGGAAGCAGCCACCCCTCCAGCCAAGGTCCAGCATTTAAGAAGCCCCTGAGGAAGGCAGGTGGCTCGTGCAGAAAGCAGCTTGCATTTTAATCTTATTTCTTCCCCAACCACATCTGGAAAGTGCTTTCCTCAGCCACAAAAGCTCCCTGGAGACTCCACCTCTCTCTCCTGCTCTCGTGTACCGGCTTCCCCCGGTGTGAGGGAAGGCTGAAGTGCCAGCTGTTAGAAGAAATCATCATTACAGCTCTTCCTGCTGCCACTTCAGCTTGGAGAGACGAGGAGCAGAAGATACCTGATTCCACTTTTTTTTTTTTTTTCTTTAATTTGCTTTAACCTCTTTTTTTCCTCCCCTCACAGCCTTTGCAAGGAGTGGCTCAACAAGCCTTATTTTTCCCCCCTGAGGATTCCACACGTTGCCAAGGGATGAGAGAACATCCCTAGAGGTCCCATTCTCAAGCAGCACTGAGCCAAGAGCTTTCCCACCACGGGCATGGAGACCCGGTCATGATGAAACCCGCACCCCCCAACCACCCCCTCGGGAATGCCGAGGGATGCTCCCGCCTGGAGATGGCACAAAGGCGAGGAGCACCCTTGTTAGCCCGCAGTTAGGGTTACAATTGGGTTTACAATGGGCTGGAGTCAACCCAATTAACAACCCGCTCGGGGTCATTATCCTCCCCAGGACTGATTCGGGCTGTTCCAAGGATGCTGCGCTGCTTCTCACTGCGTAAAACGCTGGCACCCGGAATAAAAATGGAATTAAAGTCCGGCGCAGCAGCGGAGACCTCTGATCCCACCTAGCCCGGGAAAGATAGAGCAGGAGAGTTTAATCCGCTCCCCTTTGGAGCTGTTTTGGATTCCAGTGGCTGAATGAACCTGGAAGGTTTCCCTCCTGCGCTCACTTCTGGTTCTTTTTTCCTCCCCTCTTCACATCTCCCCCTGCTTCCCTTCTCCCCTAGGCACACAGCCATGGCAGCATGGCATTCATTTGGTGCACCAACAGAGATACACACCCTGCCAGGTGTAATAAGATGGATATTCAATGTTTTTTATCCTCAACACGCCCTACCAACTGCAATTAATTAATCCTCAGAACACCTCTTGGAGTCGTGTGTGTTTATCCCTATTTCTTAGGCAGATACAGAGAGATTAAGTGACTGACAGAGCTTCCACTGAAGTCAGGGGGGAAAAAACCCTCAGAAAATTCTCTCTCCCATCCCATCCTCTCTCCCCAGAGCTCCCATCACCATCAAAAACATCTCCATTGCCCCAGAGATTTGGGTGCTGGCCACTGTGCATTTTCCTGGCAGCATTTCTTTGCATCTCCCTCCCAGCAGGGCACAGCAAGACTAGAAACACCACTGACAGCAGGTGACAAGGTGGCTTTTCCCTCGGGACAGGTCACCAAGCCACGAGCTGTGGCTCTGTGGAAAGCTCCACGCTGCAGGAGAGGTCAAAGTGCTGCCCCTCTCACCTTGGCACAACCAACCCTCACCCCCCTGCTGCCCTCTCAGCTACACAAAGGCTGGTGCTGATGTGGAGCTGCACCCTGCACTGAATTCTCCTTGGGTGGTTGAGTAATATGAAGCACATTGGAGTCTATTCCATGTTTGCCACAGATGGAGAAACACCCCCCTGCCCACGACTGTAAATCCATTTATTGTTCCATGAACCCAGCAGCCTCCAGAGAGCCCCACAAAACCCCACTCTGTGCCTCTCAATGCTGCATTTTACAGGCAGATTTCCTGGCTTAGGGAAAAGATGTGTAAAATCACAAGCAGGAACAGGATTCCCCACTGACTGGTGCATTGATGAAGCCTTTTGTGGAGTTATTCCAGCAAGCAGCTGAAATGCAATGTACACGGAACTGGGAACAGGCAAAGCAAATGTGCCTGCATTTATTTAAAGGAACAAGAAGCTGCTATTTGGATTTTAATCCATGTTTTGGGTTGGGAATCTGGTGTTCTGTTTTCTGGCTACAAAAGCACCAACCTGAGAAACACAGAGAAGCAAAATTTCCTTTAAAGATCCTGGCTAAATGGGCTTTTTAAGGCTTTTATTAGAACTAATTTTGAGGTCCCTCAGTGGATCCTGGACACCAGACACAGATTTTTCCTCTGGAAAATCACAGGAGTTTGAGCCAAGCCTCCAGCAGGAGGAATATTTGCACACAGAGGTGTGTCCAGAGGGATTTTGAACTGCCTGGGGGGGGCTGGTCAGAAGGGTTGTCCATCCTGAATTCTCCAACTCCCTTTTTTTGCCCAGAAATATAACGAGGCAACATTATTGCCTCAGCTGTAATAGGATTTTGTTTCTATCTATGCAGATTTCTGAATAATAGGTAAAAATTTAAAGTATTATTGCTAGCATAAATCCTAATCAATCCTGCTTTCATATCCTTAGTCCAAGTCAAAGTATTATTTTGGGGAATTATGTACTGCAAGATCCAAGTCCTTCAGAAACCTCACTGAAGTGCAGCAGAAGCTGCTAGAACAGTAGAGTTCAGCCTATGGCAAGGGACCCAATCTCATGCAAAAGATGTTTCTATTTACCCAAGATAAATACTCATCACTCATATTACTTAATTAGAAAACAATCAGCTAATTTGCCAGGTTTCACTGGAAAAAAAAAAAGTATTTTTATTCAGGAATGACCAATGTTGCCTCTTTCTGTGTGCGAGAGCCATGAATACTCATACAATTCTCACAGTCCCAGGTTTTGGGAATTTTACAGTCCTTTTCATTGCCTTTTCCAACTATATTTATCCTTTCAACTCTCCCTCTTCCCAGGTAGCTTAGAGATGAGGCATAGATCTCCATCACACCCCCATGCCACTGCAGCTGGACAACCCCATGCTCAGGAGCTCAACCTGAGCAGCTCCACTCTGAACCCACCAGAAAACCAGAATATTTTGCCTGCAGCCACACAAGAAAATCCATGGCAGGACAGGGAATCACTCTGGAATCACTGGGTAGCCTTCCTCTTCTGCAACACCACCATGGAAGTACCTGGTGGTCCCAAGACAACATTCCCTCTAAGCAACATATGTTTTTCTCTTGTAAAGGGGGCAAATATGGGTGACATTGGTTGTATTGCACAATGGGTTGCTGCAAACACTGACAAGAACAGCCCTACTCTTGGGCTGCTATAATAAAAGTATTCTGCTTTTTATTGTATTTTTTTACTTACAGTTGACTGAACTAACATCTCTTATCATGGTCTACAAAGAAAAGCTGTAGAAGAAAAAAATTTAAATTGGCAAAGCTAAATTATTTACAGAATTTCATGTGCTGGATGTTTTGGTACAGTTGAGCCCTGCTTCTTCCTAATAGCATAAGACTATTAGGAATTGTAATGCTCCTCAGGGGATGCGAGATTTATCAACCCTTGCAGAATGGGATGGAAGCCAAAGGAGGAGATTAAGGGATACTAGTTAAATTAATCAACCTTCTCTCCATGTATTGGCCAGGAGAATGCAGTAAGTTGTTACTCAGACATTTTACACAGTAGGAGCACAATTTGACCACAACCATATGTTGAGTTTAATATTAAACGTTATATCTTTCCAAAAACAACTCCATAAAAATGTCAATACTTGGGGGTTTTTTTTCTTCTTTTCTCAGATGAATGACTCTATTCATTTTTTAAAGGCATTCACACACACACACAGATGAAAAAGTGCTTTTCTTTACCAGTCTTTCCATTTTAATCCTGGTTCAGGACCCTATGGTGCTTGTTTATGAATCAAAGTCTAAAGCAGAGATTAATGGAGAAGATGCAAGAGTTACAAATAGCCCTTTTTTTGTCCTCTCTTTTTAGCTGTAAAAAGGTCAAGAAGATATTTTCCCTGTCAGATTGCAAACCTTGAAATGTTATCTTTTGCCTTACAACTCTGAGATTTAAGTTTCCTAAGATGAGTGCACACCATTAGCTCTGTCTCTGTACCAACAAACTCCATTTTTGGAGCCTCTGGAACGGTATGGAGATGGGCTATGGAATTATAACATCAACATGTTGGAGGTCATTAATTAATCCTTCAGTCTGAGCAGGTAGAACTATCAAAAAGCATCTTATGGCCAATGTCCCAACCAGGGAGGGTTGTAGATGGATCACATGCTGCCAGGGACTGGAGATCTGTAAGCCACACTGGACCAGAGACCTCAGGACCAGACTTTTAGATCAGTGAGTCAAACCCCATGCCTGGTCCCCCTGAGAAGGGGGCAGGTGGATCTCTGGGACCCCCCCTCAAGGCTGCCCCTGCACAGCAGAGCCTCGGGGTGGTAGAGTCACAACCAGGACTCCACAGAACAACCAACCCCTGTTGAATTAGTGCTCCCGAGGGGAACAGGCAGTGACCAGGGCAGGGAAAGGGGCTCTGCCCATGGGCCAGGGGCTGATAACACGACCACATTTCAAGGGAGAGACAGAGAAAGGTTCTCACCACCCGGGGATCCAGCGATGTCTCACTGGCAAGTCCTGTGCTCTTACTATCCAGCTCCTCCAGGCTGTCCTGGGTCTGTCTCTTCCTATCCAACCCCTCCAGGTTGTCCCAGGTCTGTCTCATTCCATCCAAACCCTCCAGGTTGTCCCAGGTGCCTTTTATATCCAACCCCTACAGGCTGCCCCATATCTGTCTCTTTCTGATTGGTCCAAGTTGTTTACCTCCTTCTCATTGGTTGTCAGCTGCAGGCCCTACCTCCATCTCCCATCTCATTGGTTGTCAGCTGCAGGCCCCACCTCCAGCTCCCATCTCATTGGCTGTCAGCTGCAGGTCCTGCTCCAGCTCCCATCTCATTGGCTGTCAGCTGCAGGTCCCACCTCCTCAGCCAGAGCTCCTCCCCCAGAGACTGACCAACAGAGGTGACCAGGAGAGGACAACATCTTCACCATGGGTTTGCAGGGGTGTCTTGAGAATTAAAAACAAAAACAAACACAATTTTCAATAAAGCAAGAAAAAAAACCCCAAAACACAACCAATCCAACCAAACAAAACCAAAACAAAACAAATAAAAACCCAACCAGATGAAAAAATACACACAAAAAACCCAACAAGACTTATCTTGTGCAGTTGTGCTGCTTGCAAATGTCCTGTTCTGGGCTTCTCTAGTGCTTCTCTACTCAGAAATTGGTGAATATTTGTGAGTATTTGAAGAGCAGAAAGAAAAATCCTTCATGAGTCCCTCTCAGAGTAAGTTGCACATGGTGCTTCTTCTGGAAAATTCCTTTTATGGGGAGAGCAACAATACCAGAGAAAATGATGATAGCTGTACAAGAGCTGAATAGCTACAGGTATTTGTTGTACATAGATGAGATCTGTTTGGGGAAGGGGGTATTTCTAACAGGCTTTTTTTGAGATATCTCTTTGAATTCCCTGTCAGGATATGAAATGATATGAAATTCTCTGTGTATTTCCCCAAAGGGTCATAGTGTTTGATGAATTTAGACAATCAAGACCTAATTAAATTTGAGTGATAGATTCCTAGGAAAAAAAAAATCTGTCTCGGGCCATTTTTAATGCTTGAATTGGTATTTCAATCTATTTATGCTGCATATTTTTCAGTCTTCCTGAATAATACTGTCCTGATTCCATATGATATCTAATATTTTCTTATTTATTTACAAAGTGTTTAAAAATACCAAATCAACGTTTATTTCCTGCTAAAACAGGATTTCAAAAGTTCTTCATAATAACTCTGGCATCAGGGTAACTCTTGATGGTTTTTTAGTGTTCACATAGAAGAATTGAGGGAAAATGAAAACCCATCTCTTCTCCAGTGAGGTATGTTTCAGAACTATGTGGTTTTCTGTGCAAGTGAGCACTGGTGTACACTAGAGGGCTGCAGTTTTCCCAGCACACAAGTGGATTGTGATGTGAAATAGTGACTATATGGAAATTAATCAGGAAAAATCAAGCAAAGGACAGTGGGGTTTGTAGTCCCCACAGCAGGGGTAGCACATGCACAGTGTGACATGAAAATGGGACTGCTCTGTCAGTCAGAAATCTTTGACTGACAGCTGAATTTGGGAGTGACCACTCAATAATTATCATTCTGTTCAGCTTTTAACTGAAAAGGATCAATAATGTGACTGGAGAAAAAAAAATATATATTTATTTATTTAAAAATCTTTTTAGCAGCAACACTTCTTAAGACAATATAAAACCTTCCTCAGAAAAATACAGAGAAAAAAAAACCCACAACTCTTCTACAGAGAAGATAACAGTGTTTGCAATGGCAAAATAAGTCAATTGAAAGTGTAATGACTTCCATGCAGTGTCAACAGAAGTGTTTGGTTCACACACTCATATCATGCATAAGCCATTCCCCTGACATTGTATTTCATTGCTGTTACAGTTTACATGAGTAAGAGCCTGTAAAAATTCCTTTTTTTTCAGTCCATTATACTAGCAGAAGTGATTGTTGTGAGTGAAACCCTTTCTAAGGCTTATTTATGATAAGGCAGAGCCAGTAACACTGACATTAAACCAAGTACCCTCATTGCTTCCCAGTTGGGTGAGTACTCTGCATTCAACTGCACTTCCACAGAGCATCTGATCTGAAAGGGGATGGTAGAATCCTCTCCTGCAGGTACAGAAACTCCCTGAAATACAGCCTGGGGTTCCACAGGCATTAGGGCAGAGCAACAGCAAGGAAAATTATAAAAAATTCATTTAATTTCATTTCAGCAGCACCCCTTTTGAAGGTGCTGCTTTGAAGACCAGTGATGACTTCTCCATCATTTAGCCTGGTCTTCTCTATCACAGACCACAGAATTCATGGTTACTTCATGAATCCAATGGATCCTTTTCCTCCATGCAGCTGGAACATGGGATAGGAGCCCTTTCTGCACCCCCTGATCTGTGTGCACCTTACAATGCTGATGGAAAGACTAATACACATTTAATTCTCTTTTCCCCAGTGAAATCTGTGGCTGATATTTCATGTAAACTTGCAGGCAATCAAATTCTTCTCAGGACAAATTTTTGATAGGAAGAGAAGGAAGCAAAGTAGGATGGTGAGGAGACTCCACAGCCTCTCTGGGCAGCCTGGGCCAGGCTCTGCCACCCTCACCATGGACAAGTTTCTCCTCATGTTTCCATGGAACCTCCTGTGTATAATGTGTCATTAGGGGAAGTTGAAATATGGTAAACTGATTTTCAAGCTCACTCTTTAGCTTTCACTCATTAAGTGAGAGAAATAAAAACATCTCTATGGATAAAATACAGGAAGGAAGAGCAATACATCTTTCCCTCTAAGAATTCTTAGGAGTTCATTAATTTCCCACACTCATTTCTTACAGCTTATTAATCCAGTATTGCTGAATCTCCTTTCCTTGTGAGTTTTAATTTATTTTTTTTTTATTATTACCTCTTTTATATTCACAGGATGGGTTTCCCCCGTGAATCATCAAAATTCAGATTATTTATATTTGCCAGACTCTGTTTCTACAGGGATGTCATGCCTGGGTGCTGATCAGCTCTGGGAAGTAATAGTGCTGGGTTTTTTTGTGTGTGTGGTACCACTGATTGCTTTTAATCACTGACATTCTGGCTGCTACCCAAAAGGTCACCAACATGGAAAGGGTTCTGCTGTGCTGGCAAGAATATCAAGAGAAGTTGGGTATCTAACCTGCAGAGATGTTCTGTAAATCTTGTCACCTTCTGCCTTCCAAGGTACCTCAACAGCTTTGGTCTGCAGCTCTTCCTTCACTTTGTGTTACAGCAGCTCCTACTCACCAGGCAAATTCAGCAGGAGGACCCTCCCATCCTGAGCAGCCTAAAGGGAAAAAGAAATAATATTATAAAGAACTGGAAAAGACCCAGAGAAGGAGCACACAGGTAACAATTGTGAAATCACATCTAAAAGAAGATCCACCAAATGCATATTCCCTCCTGGAAAGGAAATCAGATAAGATGCCCCAAAGGTGATCTAGAAAAATCACAAATTACTTGGAGAGGATGAAGAGAGATTGAGCAGGAAGCAGCACAGTGATGTCAACTCAAACTCTGCAGTTGGCAGACTGAAAACCAACAAAGGGGCTCTGTTCTCTTGCAGAGTGAAGGTAGGACAAAGAGCTCAGTGCTGGGAGACACTGAACTGACCCAGAGGTTTACTCAGCTCCACACTGACAAGAGAAATCTATCAGGGAGTGAGTGAACACTAACATAGTGTTTCTGCCTTGGGCAGCCCCTGCACTCAGTCACTGGAGCTGAAGAAAGAATTCTTGGCAAGTTCTACTACATTTGTCCTGTTCAGAGATTCATCTGTAGGCTCTGATTGTCACAGAAAGGTCTTGGACTAAATAAACCTTTAATGTAGCTGCAAAAAGACTCCTTTTTTAAAATGTTCTTATGCTACATTAAATAAGCAAATCAAAGACTGAGTGCAAATTGGAATTGATCTCCATCACAGGCCAGTAAAAGAACTGGAATCAAGTATCCCATAATGGCTGTGCACAGCACTATGGCTGCAGGACCACTGTTCACACAGCTAAACCAGTTACCATATCCACACTGGGCACTGGGAATGTTCCCTGGCCACTTCTTTAGGATGATCATAAAGCTAAAAAACCCATAATCTCTTTTCCCCATGACCAGCACCTGTCTGTGAAGAAAAATAGAGGAAAAAAGAATTTTTTTCTGAGTCAGGTGCCTTTGTAACAAAAGAGCTGAAAACATTTAAGTGTTTCTAGGGATGGGATTTTTGTTGTTGCGGAATAAACTGTCTCCTGTCTAGCAAATGCTTGGCATGACTCATTTATTGTCCCTGCACTGTTTGCAGTCCTAGAGCTGTGCTCATGGTGATAATTAGCCAGTGTGCTAACAGTAATAATCCCCAACTCCATCTTTCCTAGGCACAGTCACACAGGAGCACTCAGAAGATTAATTCAGATTTTCAGTGTCACCTGAGATCCTTGTTCACACACAAAGATGGCAAAACACTGTCCTACATGATGGAATGAAGGTCTTGCTACAAAAACTTGTCCCTGAGTCCCCAGAGAGCTGAAGATCAGAGAAGGATGGTGATGCTGAGTAATTCCTGCTGATTTTGCCACACTAGGTCATGGCAACTTACATCACTGAGTTGGAAGAGGGAAGATAAAGGATCCTAGCTTGTTGTTTTCCTTCTTTTTCTTCAAAATGCAGCATCTCCAGCGAGCTAAGAAATGCTGTTATCTCTCTCAGTTGTTTACACGCACTGGTGTTGTTTGATATTCCTGACACCAGGAACCCACTGTTTACAAAATGGAACAAAACAATGGGAATTACAACTCCCTCTCCCCACATTTTCTGCTTCCCAATCAAAGAAAAGCACTTTGAAAAGCGTGAACATGATGTTTAAAAATAGTTCTGCTGAAATATGCCCAGAGATCAGAAGAAACTTCCATATTTGGAAGAACCTACAGTGTGTTCTGCCAAACTATTTGGCTTTTCTTTAGGTCAAGGCAACACTGGGCTTTGCTGCTGTTCCCATAAAGTGCTACAGACAGGGTGAAAGTGCTGTCCTGTCATTCCCAGTTTACAGTACAGTTTGTGCTGGCCTTTGCAGTCAGAGCTACACCAAAAACCCAGTAATTCTAAGAGCACGTTCTCCCAGCTCTGCTTGGATTTCCTGTGGGCAGCCACGGAGACCAGGGGGATTTTTCTCCTGCAAGGCCACAGAATTTCTCTATTTTTTTTTTTTCATTGACTCTCCTCCACCCATCCGTTCAGAAAGAGTGTTTTCCTTTTTGAATAGTTTCTTTGTAAGGAATGGAGACAGTGCAAAATTACACTGCATCTCTCTGGATCCTTTGCTCTATTTTTTTTCTCAAGCAAAGACTCGATGACAATATATTCTCAAGATCATCTTTGCTATCAAATATTTCCTTTCAGAAGCCTTGCTGTGACCAGTATTAAGAAAAATTTTAGACATGAGGAAGAATTTCTTCCCCAGGAGAGGGTGAGAGCCTGGCCCAGGGTGCCCAGAGAGGTGGGGGCAGCCCCATCCTTGGCAGTTTCTCAGGCCAGGCTGGATGGGGCTCTGAGCACCCTGCTCTAGTGGGAGGTGTCCCTGCCATGGACAGGGGGTTGGAACTGGATGAGCTTTAAGTTCCCTTCCAACCCTGACAGTTCCATGATTCTATGAGGCTCCATTGATCTTAAATTAGATTCAGCTTTGTCTTTTTTTTTTCCTTGTTTAGCTTTACTGCCTCTTCTGACACTCTTTCATGCCCTTCCTAACGTTCATTTCTGTGCTTTAAAGAAGATTGTCACACCTAAACTGGAGGGCTGGACACATTGCACATCCTCAGTTCCATTGTATCACTCAAATACCTCAATTTTGCTCTCTTACCATATGGATCCCAGAAAGCAGGTTGGATTGCAGTGTTACCTCTGCTCTCCTGTGCTGGTGCTCCAGTAAAACGCTCTCTTCTTGCTAAATCAGGGACTGATTTAGCAAATTCCCACCCAGGAAGGTGGCCCTGGCAAGAGGAATGTGCCTTTTACTCTCTCAGCATTTCCTATTGCCTGGCCTGCCTGGTTTGCCCTCCCAGAGTAGCTCAAAGTAGGATGAAGTGCCTTCTTTTCTCCTCGGAGGGTTGCTGGTTTGTAGATTTTATGCAGTGTGCAAACTATACATTACCAAAAAATGTAATGGGCAGGGCAGTTGGAAACAGTTTGTGTCCAAAACCAACGTTTTCAGTGCTTCTCTGTAGCTCCAGCCAGAATACTTGCAAAGTAAGTCATAAAAATCAGCCAAATCCTCCTATTTCTGATCTAATTATCTTTGCAATGCAGCTCTTTGCCACTCTCAGTTCCTCTGTTGCTGTGCTCGTGGGACTCTTTGGCCAAGACAGCTGAAATTCAAGAGCTGAGGCTGAGCCCTGCACTGAAGGACTCTGATGAGCTCATCTTGTCTCATAAAATGCAGGATAAACAGTTAAAGATTTGCTTTCAAGCTGCAAAACTGCATCCAGTAAATCCTAAGGATGGGTTTATAGGGACTTTGCTTTGTGGGCAAAATCAAAGTTAGGAAATAAAATTTACTTCAAAGATCAAGCCTCTAATCCTTGACTCTTCTTTGGCCAATAAAGCATCTGATGGATGGCATAAGCCTCCCTCAAAGTCTGTGTCCCAGCAGAGGACCAGGGAGCAAAGGGAACTAGGGAATGACACATGCTGCTTGGAGCCACATCACCAGGAGAATCAGGGAGGCCAAAATCCATCAGGAAAAGCTTAATTAATAATCCAGCAATGCCAGCCCTTGGCTCAAGGGGATGCTCTGCAGAAAGTCAGTGTGGAACAGCATAAGATTTCCCAGCAAGGTGTCCTTCAAAATCCTACTCAACCTCTGAATTCATCTTTTTTTTTTTGGAGAAGCCATATGAATTCAGGATCAAACTGTGCCCTGTGCAGCAAGGCAAATGTTGGGTTTCACTCTGCTGGGTATTTTTACTCCCACACATAAAGTCAACTGGGGTAAGGATTTACTTGTTAGTTTTGTCTCCAAGGGGAAAAATTGTAAGTGGTTGGTATTAATGACTTTGAGTTAGCTCTGACTTGATGACCCGTGGCAATTCAAATGTAAGAAAATAATGTAACCTCTTATCTGTCAAGAGAAATGAAATGCTTTTAAAACCTTGGGTAAACTATGTGTTTTACTGCATAAAAGGAGATTGCATGTGAGGTTACAGTGGGATTTGGTGCTATTTAATGATTTGAATATACACCAGCAATCTCTCTGCTTCTTTCCAGAGCCCTTGGTAATTCAGTCGGGGTCTATCTGTTAAATACTCAGTTTGTACAGAATTTCAGTGGACTTCTGGCATTTTCACCTCCTTCAGCTCTTTTGACAGCCTCTCTTGACATGGCAATACTGCTTATACACAACCCTGGAAGTGACTGGAGGTGCAGGGACAGAATGACAAATGTTTCTGCTTCCCTGTGCAGCAAATGCAGGTGTTTGAGTCGTGCTGACAAGTGAGGTCGTGTTGGCTCCACAGCAGAGCCTTAGATGCACTTAGCTCAAATCCTGTCCACTCAACTCCTCTGACATGATGCACTCCCCAGATCATCTGCCACAGATTTGATGCTCGGGAAGCCACTGGACTGAACAGCTGGCTCTGCCTCATCGTTGTCTCTTCACCTCTTGACCCTGAAAGGACAATAATTTGGGAAATTAGGGAATATCTTAGAGGAACTGAGGATTCACTGTTACTAGACATTCCTGACTCAGCCTTCTGACTGTTGCTGGAGCTGATGAGCAGACACTGAGTAGCTGGATGCCCTCACACACAAGACCCTTCAGCAATGACTTCTTGAGGTAGGTGAGGTGAGTCAAGCCTTTCAGAAACCCATGGGCTACCTGCTCATCTGCTTGTCCTGCGTGTGCCTCGTGATGCCACTCAAGATGGGCTGCTCCATAACCTTCCCTGGCCCTGCCAGGCCTGAATGGCCCTGGATCCTCCTTCCAGCCCTTCTCGTAGACATGAGTCATGTTTTCTAACCTCCAGTCAACAGGGACCTCCCCAGTTAGCCAGCACTGCTGATGACTGGTGGGAAGTGGCTTGGTGAGGACTTCTGACAGCTCCCTCAGCACCCTGAGGTGGATCCCATCCAGCCCCAAAGACTTGTGTGTCTATGACAGCTGAGCCAGGGAACACAATACACACCAGTAAAACCCTGCCAACTGCTGTAGATTTTGTCTAGTGCTTGTGGAATGCCACTTCCAATACTTTTTTTCTGCCCTGATGAGGTTCATACTCACGGGTTTTAACACTGCTTTAAATGAATGTGTCCTTACCATTTTCCTTTGGTTCCTTTTTCCTCCCCTTCTAAGAACTGCTGCTTTGATTTTTTCCTTTCTGGCTTATGCTAGAGCCAGTTTAGATTTGCTCACTAGCAGTGCCTCAGAGGAAATATATAGTACATATTGTGCTTTCAGCTGGGGTGGACAGGGAGCTATACGTAGAACTCCAGTACTGATAATATGACTAATTACAATATATGACTAATGAATATGCTGTGCTATGGATTCCCTGCAAAAGAGCAAGGCAGACAACCCAGGCTTTATCACATTGTTCCTGTCAGCCATGGCTCTTCAGTGACTGTCACCGAGGCTGGGAAAGGCAGCTTACTTTCTCAGCATTGTGCATATGCATCTGTGCTGGTGCTGGCAGGACAACTTGTTCTTCTCCATTTTCCTGTGTGTTTTAGAACCTGTTTTTATTTTATAGTACTCCAGTAATTTATTCTCTCTAAATTAAAGTGGAATGCCTATTCTGTACATGCGCTGCCTCGCAGTTATATTCTACTTTTTAAAAGGATAATATCAGAGCTTACACATCTCTCACCTACACTGGAGGTCCCAGAAATCCAGTAGTCTTAGCTGGCCCATTTGGAGACACGGGTTTAATTTGAAGCTGTCACCCAGCCCTCAGTGGATTTTCAGCCAATGCTGATTTCAGTATCACCTCCAGCTTCTTATACATGGGGCAGACTTACTGGACATCCAAGAATTCCCTCCTCTGTCTTCCCCAGCCTGTGTGCTTTCAGAGGGTAAGAAAACAGCTGCATCACTACTTGGCCTCTCCTCCCTCAAAAGGCTTTCCATTCTTTGTCACAAGAAGCTGTCCCTTTGTTGCTTAGGTGCTCATACTGCAGGTGCTTGTACTTTAGGCATATAAATATCCACCACCAAAACTTCAAAGTCTTCCTTGCTGCAGGATGGAGGCCCTTCATTCTGACAGAGCTGCTCAAGGAGAATTTGTTTATCCTGTTAGGAGGTCTTTAGGGAAAAGCCAGGTCCCCATAATGGCACTTCAGTACCACTATTTTCAGGAGAGAAGTCTTTTCTGCCTGGCTTTTATAACAATTGCTGTAGTTGGGTCCTGAGTGCCTCTTGATGTGAGAGCTGGAGGAAGAGCACAAAAAGTTGTACAGGTCGACTAGTCTTTAACACTTTCCTTTCCTCTGGGCATTGCTCCTTTCACATCTGTGTTGCTAGAAAGGCAGTCACAGCAGCAAGGAGGAGATGCTGAGACTCAGTGTCACTGCAGCTGTGCCAGTTCCCTGTCTCATGGCTCAGCCTCTCCCAGTCCCTTTCCCTGACATCAGCTCCCCTTAGTGTGCAGAATTATTTAATTTACAACAACATAACTTCATATTTCTGCAGAAGTATCTGGTCTAGACCAAGAGAACAGGGGTGAAAAAGACATATGCTCAGTCCAGTATTTCTTCCAGTGGATAAGCCACATCTCCTTCAGAGTTTAAATATTTAAAAGAAGAATTAAATGTTATTCTTGGAAAGCTCGTTATTTACACAAAGCAGTAGACTCCACACAAAAAAAATCAATTCTCAGGCTGTGAAGAGTCAGTGGCCTCTGAGATTTTGTGCTTTTCTGACTCTGATAAAAGCACTTGATGCCACACATTGGCCTCTCTGTGAAACCTTTCTCTGGCTTGTTTGTCTCTCCACAAAAACACCACCAAATTCTTACAGTGGAATATCACATCAAACTATTTTTATTTAGGGACTGAAAATGGGAATAGCAGAACTACCAGGTATTTTCACACCTTATTTTTAAATGGAAATCACAAGCAAAGCTCTGAAGAGGCACCATCCGTATTAGACTTGCCTAAAATGGATTTCACTTGATGGTTTCATTTTCCTTCCCCCTTTTTTTTTCCTGCCTAAATGCCCTAGCTCTGTAGAGATGTGAAATAAATATTAGATATTGTACAGATCTGAAAAGAAGTTATCTCAGTATTTTGGAGCTGCTTAAAACAGTGGGAGCCCCAGACTGCAATTCTTATGTAGAAATTACCCAAATAAAGCTCCCACTGAAGCCAATTATTTCACTGCCATTTAGACAATTGTATGAAATGAGCTACACGCTTTACAGAACAAATAAAGAAAAATCACATGGTGCCTTTATCTCCTTGCCTAGCCTGCCTTACTCTCACAATTCATTGCATAACTGAAACAAACCATAGGAGCAGAAGAGAAAAGAAACTCCATAAATGGCTATAGAAAACTCCATAAAAACAACAGCTGGATGGGGCACAAGTGCCTTTGTTGAAGTCAGATGGCCATTTATTTTTAAACATTTGACCAAATATTTTGCTTTTTGATTGACTGGCTGCTCCATCAACTGGAGGTTTACCTAAGGGGACAATAAAAGAGGATTTGTGCGTAAACCTGTTACTAGTGATTGGATCACTGCTGTGTATTACACTGGAGTTTTCATCCAAAATCTCCTACTAAAATAGCCCAGCTTTCTCCTCAGCTCCCTTGGCAGGCAGTGCTTGAGAAGCTTTTTTGGCACTGCTTGTCCTCCCCCTCTGTTGATTCCCCAGCCCAGGAGGCTCTGTGAGGAGGTTTGGGGGGCACCAGAGCTGCTTTTCTTCTTCCCACCCTCCTGTGCCTCAGGTCACTGCTCTGGACACTTGTCAGCAGAAACACAATTTGCTGAAAAGCTATTTACCAGGGTTATTGTTGTTAAGAATTACTATTTATATATATTATTTTATTTATTATTCTATATTATTGTATTTTTATTATTACTATTATTTATATTATTTTATATTTATTTATTTATTTTCAGCAAATAAATCAGCTGCAATTTTGTCTTTAGCCTGAATAGATGAGCATCCATGTCCTAAGAGGCTCTCCACAGAGGTACCCACATCAGCAATCTAAAAAGGAACTTGGTTTACAGACCCTTCTGATCCTTTTCCTTCCCTTGGTGACACCAGCAGAGAAATGTCACTTTGGCAGGGTTACAGTGGGGTGAAGTAGGAGTAAAGTGGGATCCATTATAGGAAATTCCCTTCACTAATTATATAATTGGAGAGTAAAAATATTTACCTTTTTTTTTTTTACTGCAGAAAGTCTGACTTTAGTCCAGATCTTGCATTTCTGGTGTGTTTTGGAGAAACAGAGCAAGAACAAACCAGTTCCTGAGGAAACATCTTGGGAGCAATAGCACAGAGCTGATGATCTAGCTCTTCTCCCATGGCTTTGCTGCTTCTCCTCTCCTTACTGCTTCCAGCCCCCTCTGTGTCTCCAAGCCCATGCTGTTCCTCAACAAGAGCTAAGTTAGGTCAGCCCTAACTCCTGCAAGTGGAGTATAACAATTTACCAGCACCAAAGAAGANCAGCTTTCTCCTCAGCTCCCTTGGCAGGCAGTGCTTGAGAAGCTTTTTTGGCACTGCTTGTCCTCCCCCTCTGTTGATTCCCCAGCCCAGGAGGCTCTGTGAGGAGGTTTGGGGGGCACCAGAGCTGCTTTTCTTCTTCCCACCCTCCTGTGCCTCAGGTCACTGCTCTGGACACTTGTCAGCAGAAACACAATTTGCTGAAAAGCTATTTACCAGGGTTATTGTTGTTAAGAATTACTATTTATATATATTATTTTATTTATTATTCTATATTATTGTATTTTTATTATTACTATTATTTATATTATTTTATATTTATTTATTTATTTTCAGCAAATAAATCAGCTGCAATTTTGTCTTTAGCCTGAATAGATGAGCATCCATGTCCTAAGAGGCTCTCCACAGAGGTACCCACATCAGCAATCTAAAAAGGAACTTGGTTTACAGACCCTTCTGATCCTTTTCCTTCCCTTGGTGACACCAGCAGAGAAATGTCACTTTGGCAGGGTTACAGTGGGGTGAAGTAGGAGTAAAGTGGGATCCATTATAGGAAATTCCCTTCACTAATTATATAATTGGAGAGTAAAAATATTTACCTTTTTTTTTTTTACTGCAGAAAGTCTGACTTTAGTCCAGATCTTGCATTTCTGGTGTGTTTTGGAGAAACAGAGCAAGAACAAACCAGTTCCTGAGGAAACATCTTGGGAGCAATAGCACAGAGCTGATGATCTAGCTCTTCTCCCATGGCTTTGCTGCTTCTCCTCTCCTTACTGCTTCCAGCCCCCTCTGTGTCTCCAAGCCCATGCTGTTCCTCAACAAGAGCTAAGTTAGGTCAGCCCTAACTCCTGCAAGTGGAGTATAACAATTTACCAGCACCAAAGAAGAAGGGTAAGTGCAGAGTGATCTTGGTCATGCAGACCCTCAGATGTTGCACTAGAGATCTGCTTTCAGTGACCAGCAATGGGTTGATCTCAACAAATAGCCTGGGTTTCTACTCAGAAATAACTTCTACTTTTCATTGCTCTTTTTTCTCTTTTTCCTTCTATTTTTTTTTCTTTTTTTTTCTTTTTTCCTGCTTTAGAAAAAGAGGTGTGCAACCCACTAGAGATGAAAACAAGATTTTTAGAGGCTTCCTTGATTTCTTTCTCTCTCTAAGCAAGATAATTTTCTATTAACCAACTGCCTGCTTTTATTCTGGCTTTTCCCACAGCCTGATGTTAAATTAATGTTTTCAGACAGAGCAGTTATCAGTTCCTTCCGTAGTGTCTCTAGCAACTTCTCCTTGTTGATCACAGAGACAATTACCCACAGATGAAAATACAGCAGCCTGGTGCCAACTGCATTATGGAGAAGTTTGTGATGCTGTCATCAGTAAGCATCTTTTTTATGTGATATTTGTCTAAGTAGACAAATACTGTTTTCAGTCTCCACTGATTTCACACTGCTTTGCCTTGGAAGATGATAATAAAAGCCAAAAAGGGGGAGAATTCCATTTTAGAGGATTAGATATGATGCTGAAATCCAGGAGTTGGAATGGTGCTGAAAGGAAAACAGAAGAGTGATAAAGAGAGAGGAGACAAAACAAAAAATTATCACTTTCCAAAGCAGCCAACCCAGGAGGACACACATATCTAGATATAAATACAAAATAACATTGAAGTGTTGTCACTAAAGGAGCCTGTGAGCAATTTTATTGCCCTGTGTGTAGTTGCAGGTATTCTACAGCCTTAATAACTCTGAGCTTGAACATCTACAGGGAGATTTTGAAAGGCACTGCTAGAAAAACAACACCCCCAGTGTAGTTCAGCAGAGCTGAGTGTCCAGAGCTAGGCTTAGGGGGAGCTGGGTGGTTATTCCCTCCAGGGAACCCTCGTGGGCATTGGGTCTGCAGCCCAAAGTGCCATGGCAGAGGGAAACTGAGGCACTCTGAGTGAGTCACAAAGCAAGTAATAAAATGGTGAAGCCATTCATAGGTACTCACTGGGGTTCAGATCTCACTCTTGCTTCACACAAGACTGTTCAAATAGCATTTAATGATGAGATCTTCAGACACGTCATAAAGATATGACAAGATCTGGTGAGGAGTAGATATAATTCAGACTATAGAACAATTATTATAGACTTGAATACTGCAAATACTGCAAGGGCATCTGTGAAAATAGAATTATTGACTGGTTAAACTGGGACTTGATGGGGAAGAGCTGAGTTCAGTAAAGCACAGCCTGAGATTACCACAAGAGAATGAACTTGTAACTTTCAGCTATCACAGATTCTTTACTTAGCCAAATTCCCTTTGATTTTATTCACTACAGAAACTCAACAATCTCCACAGACTCTTTTTCCAGCATCAGTTACAAAACATGAATGAACATTAGTCCAGGTGACTGTCCAATTAATACCTGAGCTCTGGAAACTGGGCTGGAAATGTCAGATGAAGAGCTCTTCTGTTTCTGGTGGCGTTGGTAGGAATTCCTGTACAGACTGACTGTGCTTTGGCTTTTCCTTTGTTTTTGGGGCAGGGTCAGAAAGTGCTGAGACACACAAAAATGTGATGAAATGCCAGTGGTTTCCTTGCTAGCCAACAGCACTTAGAAGCTTACAAGCTCACTACATATGCAGGCCACATATGGACAAATGATTAGGTAGTTTGCTTCTTAGTTAATGGGCTGAATTAATCAGTGACACGGAGAACGACTTGAATGGAGGACTTGCTGTGCCAAAAAGCTTTTATGTGGGGACATAGTTAAACATGGCACTAATGCAAGGTTAAAAAAAAAAAAATATTAAAGGAAAAAAAATAAATAAAAAGAGCCTAAATGCTTCCAAGCCGAAGTCCTGCTTTGTGCTGACCCAGCTTTGAACTTCTGAAGGAATGAATGAATTCTGATGAGCCAAACTAGTTCCAGCCTTCATCCCTGCAAACACAGTGGACAAGGAACAGCATTGAAAATGCCACAACAATTGCATCACCACCTGAGAGGGAGAAGTGGGGTGGAATCAGCAGCAGGGGGATGAGAGGTTGCTCTGCCACAGCTAAATTTGCAGTTGCAGGTTCTGCTCTGGCTCACCCCTCACTTGCTGGATAGCACTGGCTGCATCACTCCCCACATTTGCCCAACATGAAAAAGCAAAAACAAAACCCAAGGACCAACTGAAAAACAAAACAAACCACACACACACAAAAAAATTAAAAAGCATGGATGCTTCTGGGTTTGTGTGTGAAAGGGTCTGTGAGGCTGAGCTATATAAAGGCTAGGGATCAGTATTCCTTTTTGTTAGCAGCAGGGAGAAGGATTTTCCATATAAAGAAACAGCCAAGGACACGCTGAGGCTGGCTGAGAAGGAAGGGTTTTGTTCTGCTGAGCTAGAGAGACAAGGCAGGTGCCAAGTTTTCTCTGGAAGACAACAGAGGCTGGTTTTCTTCTCCACATGCAGGGTCAGAAAACTCAGATCCCTATCATCCAGACAAGCCAAAAGCTGCTGTGCTCAGGTCCACATGCAATGGGAGAAGGAGGAAAAGCAACATAGAGAGTCCATGGAAAATGTGAATTCCCTGGAACACACCAAGAAGATCATGTAAGAGCAGCTGCCCCTGGAGCAGGGGGGTGAGAGGGGGTTTTAGTGCTTGACTTCAGGTTTTCAGAGCTCAAATGTGAAACCACTAACTGGGGCTCAATGGGGCTTTCCCTTCCCGACTGAGCAATCAGGCTGCTTGACTGGTGTCAAGGTGACAAAGTGGAACATGTGAGCCACTGGTATGGTCACATCCTAGCAATAGTCATGGAAAATAATAATATCTCATTAAAAAAGAGCAGTTGCCAGGGAGGTTTAAAATGCTTCCACCAATCCCTCACCTTTGATTTTGACCACACTGAAATAAAATGCTGACTATGACAAGGATAATCTTGACCTTCACCTAACAACCAGCTACCAACTCTATACCAAAAAGCAGATCTGATATCTGAATGTAAGCACAGGTATATTTAGT
Source organism: Ceyx cyanopectus (assembly GCA_013401355.1). NCBI lineage: Eukaryota > Metazoa > Chordata > Aves > Coraciiformes > Alcedinidae > Ceyx > Ceyx cyanopectus. The sequence continues at coordinate 102,981 of VYZU01089510.1, forward strand.
CAAGAACATTTTGAGGTAAATTAATAAATTCAACAACTTTAGTTGTTAGCAAAATAGAATTACTAACTGGATCCACACCTGAAAACACTATTACATCACTGACCCTTCTATCTGCCCCAAATTTAATCACCACAGCTCCTTTCTGGGCTCCTAAAATAATTTAAAAAGAAAAAAGAATAATCCAGATTTCTTATAGTTGTCATCTTGGTACCAACAGCCCAACACACTGACCTGTGAGATCTGCTGTTGTAGTTCACAAAGCAGGCTCTGGAATTCCTGGATTCATGTGAAAATGGACACAGCAACCCCTCTAAACCCTCCCTGCTGCTCAGGCTGGGGGTGATAGAAGCTCAGCATCAGGGCACGGAGCTGCAGCTGGGATTAATTGATAGTATTGGAGTCAATTAGCAGACATTATCATATGGGTGTGTTTGTTTATTCCTGGCTCATCCTCACCAGCAAGCCAAGGAAAGAAGTACAAAGTGTGCACATCAAAGACAAGGCACAAGTGCCAAAGAAGCTGGATTTGTTAAATTTAGTTGGATCAGTCCATTCATTAGTCTCAGAGCTTGTCTTGCTGGTGCTGTTTGCTCCTGAAAGCTGATGAATGAGTGAAAAGGAAGCCCAGTGTGATATTAAACTAGAATGAAAAAGGCTGCAGAGTTGACTCAAATTCAAAGGATCATATGCTGGTTTGAGAGATCTCTGCAAGAATCCCAGGCCACTGACAAAAAGGAGATATTGAAGGGAAGATCCATTTAAATACCAACATCAGCAGAAAATCACTGGGAGCTTAGTGTCATTTTAAACTTCAGATGCTTTCACTTGATACCCAGCAGGAGGGAAATTTCCCCGTGCTGGTGAAGATATTGGTGTTTAAACAGATGTCAGAAGCTTTTAGGCATACATGGAAATTGAGTTACAGATTAGGGTGGCTTAGGAGTTTGAGTGGTGTTTAATATCAAAAACTTGCATCTGAGGAAGAAGGTGGAGTGGAAAATGATGATCTGCAAATTCCCTTGCACCACAACTTTTAAGTTGTCCACAACTAGTTTCTTTTGCTGGAGTTATTGGGATAGTAATAAAATGCATTCCCCCCAAAAAAGTCAAATATTGGACATTTTCCATTTCATCTGCCTGTGTCTTTTTTTCCCCTATGGCCTACCAGCATTTTGTATTTCTTTGCATTCCTCTTAATTTATGCCCTCCAGACTGTCTAATGCAATTCCAATAGAAACTGATCCTGGTAAAACCCAATCCACAGTCGTAGCAGATAAATCAGCAGCAGCACCAGCCACAAGATGCAGGTCCTATATCCCCCCTGAAAGCTGCTTGCTGCTCTCCACTCACCCCCCAAAAATGTGAATATAAATTATCTGGAGGAGTTGTTCTGGAGGTTAATGCTTCTGGGTCCCATCGGGGGCCTAGGAATTAATTTTTATATCCCAATTCCTTGCTGGTAATGGAAGTCAAGAAAGATTGCACATTAGGGCAGGAAAAGGGAGCACAGGGATTACACACTGGCCTGCTACAAGGACAAGGAATTCATCTGCAAAAGCTCCTATAAAGAATTCTGTGCCATGGCTTAAAGCATCCTCTGAACCTTGAACGTGGAACTCCCTCTACTTCAAAAACACCTCAAGCAAGGAAAAAATTACAGAGCCACTTTTTTTTTTCCACGTGTATCCCTAAAGTTCCCTTCAGAAAATTCTCAGCATTGTAATATTTGATGCTGCACATCCTAGATTTTCAGTATCAGTGCAGATGAACCCTGCACATAATCAGCAGCTGAGAGGTAAGAAATTGCTTTTGCATCCAGAGAGTTTACCACACCCCTTTGGAAGTCAGGGAGCTGTCTGATTGTGTTTGCACCATATGCTATTTAGAGCTTCCACGTGAATTTATAGCTGCACCCTAATTAAATGTCTTTTCCAGTCTCAGACCTAGTTACACACAAACACAAACCTATCAGACACACACATAATCAAATTTCTCAAGTTCTCTAAAAAGACTAAACTGCTGCTAAGTGTCTGAGCTTCTAATAAGCACTTCTTGGGCAAGCTGGCACAGAAACCAAGGCACTCCTGGTTCAATTTGTCACTGGCAGAGGGGTCAGAGCCTGGCACTGATGCGGTTTGAGGGCCATGGGTAGGGGTGAGCTGTCTAGAGCAGGTTCATGGTTGGTCTGGATGATCCCAAAGGGTTTTTCCAACCTGAGTGATTCTCTGGTTCCCTGGAGCTGAAATAAGGGTGACTGGTGTAGCTGTGCACCCCGAGATGGAACCATCTTCCACAGGTCATCTTCAGAGGAGTCATTTGTGATCATTCTGAGTGTAAACCTCCTGGAGCAAATCCAAAGAGAAATGTATCCACCCTCACCCTTCACTTCTGGCTGGGTGTGGGGCTGTGTCCATCTGTCCTTCAGGAATCTGTGACAGAACAGGCAGCAGCTTTCCCCACGACTAAGATAATTCTCTTTACATCAGAACCTTGGGGCTGTTCTATCTGGTTTGGCCTTGGACATTTCTCATGCAGCAAGGCTCCCAGCTGTCCCCTTGTCTGCTCTGTGGCCTTCCCAGCAAGCTTGGGTTTGAGCCTTCATTAAAAAAGATTATTCAGCCTGGATATCCACATCATGAGAACACTGATCCTACCTGCTAATGCTGGGTTAAGGACATGAGCTACATACATCACATCTAGGCAGGTTCTACTCCTTTGAAGCTAATATGTCTGTCTATGAGCTGTATATATCAGATCTATCCAGATTCAACTCCTTTGAAGCTAATATGTCTTCTATGAGCTGTGTACATCAGATATAGGCAGGTTCAACTCCTTTGAAGCTCAGATGTCTTTCTAACAGAGCAGAGAACCAGATCTGTTAACTCCTCACTGTCCCAAGGTATATTTCTTATTTTGTGGATTTTTTCAGGTATGCTGTAAATCCCTTTCTTCCAATGTCTTATAATGACTTAGTCATGATATCCATCTTCAGTGGATTGTCACCAGGAAGGAATGTGGCTGGCCATTACCAACACAGTAGCCATAGCAATGAGGATCTACTTTCAATTATTCATCAAATATAAAATATTTGACAAAGGACGGTGGCCCCAAACCTGCTCTTGGTAACACACATTCAGCCCTCTTGACATTGTCTAACTGGGAGAAGAATTTAGTCCAATTATTGTATTTTTTTTCCTTCCATCTGAAACTTTCCCAATGTCCACTGAAGTAACCTTGCTCTCCAAGCTGGTCATTTGCTGTCAGCTACCAACAAGCAAAGGGCTCTCAGCTGCTTCTCAGGCACTCAACAGGTCACTAAATGCCAGGAAATGCCTTTTCCATCAGTCATTAATACTGAAATAGAATTTTATGTTAATAATAGATGAATATCCTCTTTCTAGAAGAGGACTGGTCTTTTTTGCTGCTAATGTACTGGGCTGAGCTGGACTTTTCCCTTAATCTCATGCCATAACTTAAAGTCACAGACAACAGAATAATTGATGTAGGTAGATCTGTGAAGGTCACCTAGCCCAGCTTCAAACTCAAAGGAGATGGAACTGAAAAGTCAGCCCAGGCTTCCAAAGGACATGTCTGGTTGAGTTTTTAATACCTCTGCAAGTGGAGACCCCATAACCTGTCTTACCAATGTGCTTCCAGTGCCTAACTGCTCTCTCTTTTCCCCATAGTCAACCAGAATTTGGGCAACCATTGCCCCTTGTCCCTTGGCTATTCAACAACATATGTGAGGAAACTTTACTTATTTTGCTCAGGCTAACCCCAAATCAACACTAAACAGGAGGTGTGAACAGAGCTTTTCACAACTGGATTTTTCATTCCTTTACCATGTTATTGTACAGTGTTGCTAACAGTAAAACATGTAGGTGAAACTGGGAAGGCAGCAATAATAACAGGAGAAGGAGAGCAGCTCAGCCAAAAAGCAAGTTGTCCTTAAAAGGAGGTTAAATTCATAAATAGAGACCATGTGTTAAGAAGCAAATTTAATGCTTGCTGAATAGTGTCACCGATATAAAAATAGGGCTGGTTGCCTCACGTTTAATGGACCATGGCAGATTTAGGAGAAAGTCACTAGACATTTTTGTTAGTTCAAAACATCCACGTGGCACGGGAGGTGTGCACGTCACCCTGAGTTGGTAAACAAAACCAGATTTTAAGGAACAGCAGCTTCTAAAGTGCTTCTAATATCAGGATGGGGATGAACTCAGAACTCTGATCTCCTCTGAGACCACGTCACACGTTCCACGTGGCAGAAAGGACAAGAGGTGCTTCCCTGGAAAGAACAATCCCTCCCAGGCCTGAGTGACCCAGCACAGCCCTCGAGCCCAGAAACCAGTCTGTGAATAACCCAGGACTGGTTTTGAGAAGCTTCTCTGCACGTTGTGTGAGCACTGACAGCATCTCACTCCCTTCTGCTCAGCCAGGGTGGATGATGGCACTGCTTGTGTATTCCCATGGGCTCAGCCAAGATGTGGATCCTTTGCTGACTGATGTAAATGCTGTGGCTTTGCACTAGGTTATTTTCTCTCTAACTGATCTAATCTCTGATTAAAAAACGGTTGATTTTCAGTGAAAAATGGGAACAAACTCCCACCCACTGACTTAATTTTAGAGGTATGCACAGGATAGGGCTGAAGCAAACTTAGGCTGCCACTCATCTCTCACAGCACATTGAAGAAGGTCTTCACAGAGTGAATCCAAACACCCAGCATCTGATCCACCTCCCTCTCCCTTCCACAAGAAGGTATTTAGGGAAAGCTCCAAGGCCACCAGAAAACGCTGCCTTTACAAAGCCTGGTGTGCAGGGCCAGGTAGGAAAGATTATTTAGATCATGGGCAGCAAAATAATCCATGGATGGATGGTCCCAAAGCTAAAGAACTTCTTTGGCCATTAGGAATTCAAAGTCCACCTCTTGTGATTTCATAGGAACTCTGGGAATTTGTGTACAGGGTGAATATTTTAAGAGGTATTAGCCAGCTAATACCAAGTTATGTGTCATTAATTTTAGTCTCTCTCCTAACAACTTATCAAAGCACCAAATATTAACTTGCCACAGCGAGAGGAGGAAAGCAGGCAGATGTGCTAAGGATTGATCTTAGCAAGCTTGCTCAAGGGAACAAGGATTGTTTGTTATTGCTGTTTATTCTTTATTTTTAGGATTACCTATGGGATTGGTAATTTGCCCTTTAAGGCTTTTACCAAATCACACACATCAGGCTATTTTCTTTGGAGGAGGAAACAAATAAAGGTGGGATAGAAATACAGACCTCTTTATTTTTCTATTTGTTTACTAAGAGCATGGTGTTTCTATCACAGAAATGGGAATGGAAAGATGGAACCACTCTGACAACGAGTTTTTGTCAGGGGGAACTTAATGGACAACAGGCTAAGAGGAATTTGAAGGAATTTCTATCCTGGAATGCCAGAAGATGTAGAAGAAAAGAAGGAAGGAGGGAAAATATTCCTTCAGACCCCAGTTTTCAGCCATGAGCCAACAGAGTTTTGCCTTTTTGCTCAGCAAGCTGAAGGGTGAAGGATGAGGAGGGATGGAGGAGGAGTAAGCAGGTCTCTTGCTCACAATAATGTTGATTTCTTAGGGTTTTTTTAGCCATTGTTATAGCACCTGAGTCAGGCACAGTGAAGTAAAGCCAGCCTTTATTCACAGTGATGCCCTCTGACTGCTCTCCAGTTTTCTGTCATGCAGGACAGCTCTGTGGCCCCCCAGAAAGCTCCCTGTGCACTCTGCAGCCACCCAAAAAGGGACATCACCAAGCAAGGCAAGGGGTCTTCTCAGGAACGACAGATGCCACTCTTCAATGTGTATGAAAAAATCTCTTTCTTCACCTTATTTTGCCTTTCAGGATCCGTTTTAGCAGTGGGTGATGATGAATTTTTTGGAAAGCAAAGGACTCCAGGGAGAGAGATGTAGCAGTGAGGGGGGGGGGGAAAAAGCAGATAAGCCTGTGAGTCACATTTTCCATTGATCTAAATCTCTGTCATTCCAGCTGCCTTCATCAGAGACACGATTTCCACAGGCTGAGGATCTTGCCCTGCATTTCCAGGAATTAACAGAGGGTGGATATGATTCAAAATGTTGTGTAGTTCTCATGTTGTAACTCTTTTCTGAGGAGGAGGAGGAGGAAGGCTTTCTGGGCAGTCTGTACATTGAAATATGGTCATCATTAATCGTCTTTTGGTACATGATGCAGCTCTTATTAATAGATGAACTTGCCAGCTGTAAATGTCAAGATAAATGGATTGGCCAGCTGGCACTTTGGAGATGCAGCATTTCTCTGAAGTATCCAAAGCTTGAAGTGGGGGGAAGGGGGGGATATCATCCTGTTTTCATCAGGCTTCAGCATTACTTAGCACAAAAGGGGCTGAGAACGGAACAAATCTGATTAACACATCGAGTTTGTGAAATTAAAAAAACAAACAAAGAGAAAAAAAAATGGAAAAGAAAGGAAATTTTAAAATAAGCATTTTCCTTTAAGTGTAGATTGTGACTGGCAAAACATTCTCCTCTCCCCACCCCCCTGTAGGCAGACAGGAGATGAACCTTTGGTCCCCTTTCCCTACAGCAAGTGCATCAGTGAGCTGCAGGGTGACAGGGTCAGCCGTTCCAGGGGATGCTATTGCAGGTCAAAGCACCACTGGGGAAAGAAAACCCCAAACCAACAACCAGAGCAGAACAATAAATCAAACGGATCCAAATCTGATCCGGATACAGTCTTTAGGATATGCCCCTATTCACACTGCTGCTTCTTGTCAGACAACAGCAGTCTCAGCCATCCTGATCAAAGAACTTTGGTTTGGGAGCAGGAAAACAGAGGACTGAGCCTGACACCATGTGCCCTCAGCAGGAATTCTTCTGAAAACTGCTGCTTCTTTTTTTTGTTGTTGTTTAGCATCTGTGAGGAGAAGTGATGGGGGAAGGAGAGAGGTTGGATTTCTGACATTCTTTCTTTGTGAATCAGCAGATAATGCTTCTGGAGCTGGGAATGTTTCCTCTTGGACCGACTCCATCTCCTTTTTTGGTCTGCAAACCCTTGAGGTTGATGGTTGGGACTGAAGAAGTTGGAGCACATGCCTAGTGCCTCGAATAAGAGAAGAGGAATCTGCACAGTGTTGGTGCATTAGTCATTTGCAGTTCACTAATTAGCTGGTTGATGTTAATGCTAATGCTCGATGTAAGTAAAGTAAATGAACACCATAACATAAGAGAAGCAATTAATGGGATATATAACATTTGTAGCTATAATAAACCTGATTTCATTCCACACACAGAGAAAGGGTCTCTTTGGGTCTCAGAAATAAATGAGGAGCTTGCTGAGACCTTGCTGCTCTAAGTAACACCAAGGACAGACTCCCATGACATCACACTGTTGCCATGGTAACGGGGATGTGCACCAGCAGAATCATGCCCATATATCATTAATTTAGTGCTCTGCTAAACACAAAATAATACCTCTGCTAATTATGTTGTGCCTTTGATTCCTGAGAATGCAGCACCCCTCTAACCTGGAGTCAGCCGCATCACACTGGAGGCTCAGTGGCTAACAATACAGAACTTTTCCAGCTGCCTGTACACCTTGGGTACAGAAAAAGAAGAAAAAAATAAAAGAAATGGGAAAAAAAATGGAATCCACAGAGCCACAAGTCTCCCCTAATTGTCCTAAATGTGCCACTGAGGAAGCTAATTGGCCGTGTGCCCGTTGGCAGCATCCTCCTCAGACAGTGTGTGTGTGTCCCCCCCCAGGCTCTGTGCTAGCAGCCACTTCCCAAAGCTTGCAGGCTCAGCTGGATCTGGAACTGCATCTGGTGCTTTTGGGAAGCACACTGGAGATCAGCAACCACCCTGCACATGAAACTTTCCCCACTGCTGCATCCTTACCCAGAACACCAAAAAAAAAAAGAAAAAAAGAGAAAAAAAAAACCCAACCCTGCAGGAAAAGCTGGGAGTAAAAATCCCAGTGACCAAATGCCGGCAAAGCCACTGGATGATGTGGAATGTTGGTGATGTTGTCACCTAAGAAGCAATCATCCTGCAGTGCAGTGTAAGGAAAGGCTATTTTTGTGAGCCTGAGTGTTTCCTTCAGGTGATGAATCGTTTCCAGAGGTTCCCTGGATTCCAGGAGGCAGCTCTCAGTCCTTTTGTCCCTGGCTCTCACCTTCCTCTTGTCCTTGGCTCTGACTGAGGTGTTTTGGGGCGCAGGTGGGAAAGCACCAGGTGGTCTCTGAAAGCAAAAAGCACAAGTGGTGTCCATGAAAAGGCTTTCTGCATTCAGAGCCACGTTGCTTCAGTCTCCTATTCCCTGATCCTCAAGCAGATCACCCTGCTGCCTTCCAGAGTGGGGGGCCATGAGCAGCTGCTCCTTTCAAACCTTGGGAGCTGGAGGACTGCGCTGGGTGCTGGGCTAATCTCACAATAATTTCTCTGGATGGAAGGGAAAGATCTGAGAACCTGCAGCTCCACAGTGCCCTTTTTCCCCCTCACTCATCTTGCAACTCTTGTGCCTTTGCATTTTCTTACATGTTGTTTGACTTTCTACTTCTTCCACCAGGGAGAGTGAAAGGATTTCCCCCCCTGCCACACACACATTTTAATTGCAAGCACCTCACCCTTCAAAAACTCTAGAGGAATAGTGGTTTATTTTAATATTATTTTCCAATCTGAGCTCTGTTCCTAGCCCCAGTTAACTGTCTGGATCTCCTGAGGTGAGGACATCATAACCAGCACGTTCCTTACATGCATTCCAGTTTATTTTTAGTGCCTTTTAACCTCATGGAGGAATTATTTTTTTTTTAGTTTGGGTTTTGTTGTTTTTTTTCCTGAAAAGACAATGTCATTTGTATGCAGCTTTCCTAGTTATTATTCCGGGGGACATTTTTCTTCCCGTGATGATTACAGTCCTAACAAGGTTGGATGCCTCCCACCGTTGCAGGCAGACGCTGATTCCAAGCCCACACCGTCACCTAGAGGAGCACTGCTGCACTGAGCCTGATGCTCCAGCCCTGCTGCTCTCCTCTGCTGCCTCTTCTGTAACACCAAAGACAATAAATCTATTACAAAGTTAAAAAAAAAAATTAAATATCACCAACAATTCTCTTTGGGAACTTCATTGTCTCCTGCAGGGAGCTGTGCCACTCACAATGCTGTGTGTAAGAGCTGTGAGAGGATGGGTGGGAGATCAGATCTCTAAGTGAGAATCCAGTGCAGGGCAATGTAAAATCAGATGTCATGGAGTGTCCCCCCACTGTGGGTGGCTGCTTGGCATTGCACTGAGCGTGCAAAGGGCGTGTGACAGAGCAGAGCAGCATGGTTTGTCTTTGCAATGTGATTACTCCAGCTTTGCTGTCACTGAGACATGGCAGGGCCCTGATTTATAATATGATATTAAAAGGGGAATTACTCCTGCAGTAGTCTTAAGTAGCACTTACTTCCAGCTCCTGCTTTTTTCCAGACGGGAGCCTTCTGACAGATCTGGGATTACAAAATGGATTTGCCTAAAATAACCTCTGATTTAATAAATCAGCAGTGGCAGCAAGATTAGGATGCACACTGGACTCTGGGACCTTCCCAGTGCTTGCCTAGCTCCTGTGCTGTCCAGGAGCTGCTTCCATAGTCCTTGCACTGTGAATAAAACCACAAAAATACAGTTTTTTGGCAAGGGGATTGGGCACAGACAGGCTGCAGACTCATTTTTGTTGCCCAAAGGTAGGGGCTGTACCAGAATCTGCCTGGAACTCAGCAGAAGTGAGATCTGCTGCCCAAAGGAGAGTTGCAGTGCTGTGCTCAGAAATGTCCCCTGAGCATCCTGAGATCTCCATCAGGTGCTCAGCCCAGTTGTGGTGCTGCCTGGGCACAGTCTCCCATCAAGCATCCTCTGGAGAGCCCTTTTTGCCTTCTTGAAAGCCCTTTCCCTCCCTAAGGATGGCAATTAAGGGAAAATTAAGGGATACAAAATTAAGAAAAAATTAAGAAAATTAAGGGACACAAAGGCACAAGTGCCATAATTTTCATAGAATCATAGAATGGTGGGAGTTGGAAGGAAGCTCTGGAGCTCAGAGTGCAACCGCCTGGCAGAGCATCATCACCCAGGGCACCCCCACAGGAACAGATCCAGGTGGGGCTGGAAAGGCTCCAGAGCAGCAGTTTTTTTCAGATCCCATCCCCCCTACAAATGACTCCCTCAAGTGTAATTAGGAACACACCCCCCGGGGTGAAGAAAACACACTGTAAAAAGCAGGATTCACTCTGACGTTTGGCAGGGGCACTTTGGGAGAGTCTGGTTGGGTTTCTTTGGACTTAAATTAAGAAATGAATCAGGGCCACTCTGACTCCCCGTAGCAAATCAGCCCCAGGGACCTGAAGGTTTCCTACTGTAGCCAGCTGAATTACACCATCACACATTGCATCATTCCACAGGAAAATTAACTGTGTGGCCCCTTTCACAACAACAGGTAGATAATTTTGTTTTATTTCCCTCCACCTTTAGCCTTTCCACACAGAACACCTTTTAATGAGCATGAAAAGTGGAGTATCCCTGACTCAGGACAGGCTGTGCATCTCTGCTCTGCTGTGCAAAGAGATGACGTTGTCTCAGTGCCCTTTAGTGGCCAAAAATTCCAAATTTAGTTCCCAAAATATTCTTATTAGGCCAGTTCCAGCAGCATCCTGGAAGCCTTTCCTTTGATTTCAGTGGGAGTCGGATGAGATCCTTCATTTTAAAATGATGAAAGCAGCTGGAATTTGAGACAAGCCCTCAGATTGATATCTGTAGATGTCTGGGATAACTTACAACTGTGGTGTCTGAAGAAGGGCAACGTGGGATTTGATTGCATATCACTTCCCCTAGGAACACACAGGGAATTGCTGAAACAAGACATATGGGTTTGAACAGCTTTACATTCAACATTTCATATTCTGAACCTGCACAGGTTTCAAATAAAACAATGTGACATCAACCAGACATGGTGTCTCTTACCAAAGGGTCTTCCAATGCTGCAGCAGCAGCAGTTCAGCTTGGAAGGTGTTGAACCAGAATCCCAGGGGATTGGAAGGGACCTGATGACCATCGAGTCCAACCCCCCTGCCAGAGCAGGACAGCAAATATACAAATAAACAGCAGTTGAGACTCTCTGACTTCAGAGAAGTCAGGAGTAAATGAGTTTTTGGCACTGAAAGGGCTCTGAAACCACTCTCAGAATGCCTCACTATGAGACCAACCACCCTCCACTTCCAAAGAAGAAGAAATTCTTTCTGAATTTATTACAATCCTTACTCATATGTACAGGTGTGACTTTAAAATCAAACAAAAAATAATATTTAAAGATGACTATTAAAAGAGGATTATGGAAAGATTGTGGCCTTTCAGGTGCATTTAGAACTTACCAAATGACTTCTTGTTTCTGCCTCGTGAGCAGTGTGCAATATTTGGCCATGTTCTGAAGGGCCCAGCATGATTTTCAGGGTAGTAACCAAATGTTATCTCACTCTCTAACTATTTTTAAATATTCATTAAGGTGAACCTAAGCTTGCAAAATGGAATCATTATTTTAGCACTTTTATCATCACTGATAACACGGCCTTTGCATGTTAATGAGCAAGAAACAGCCTCAGTGCTGTGAAATACCTGAGGAGAACCCCAGTCACCTGGCACTGGCTGGAAGAAACCAAAGGCATTTGGTGGTTATATAAAAACCATCCCCTGGTAAAACACTGATATTCTATTAAATCAGAGCTCTGCTCTCAGCTGTCTTGCCACAGGCTGTGTTTTCCCAGGACAGGCGTGTTTCCTGCACCCCAACACCCCTTCAATCCCCCCATTCTCATTCAGGCAGTTGATTGCAGATGCTGAGGGAAGGAATTCTCCCAAGCACCCAGCACCCATGTCAACATTTATCCTCCTGCAGAACCTGGTGCTCTTTTTCCCTACAAACATTTCCATCTCTTTTATGGTGCAGGGCTGTTCAGTCCCTGTTAGATTTTTCCCATTTTCTCTCAGGCTGCAGTCACTCTTTCTTTGTAGTCAGCAGTTCCATTTGATTTGTAGGACAAGCACTTGGGGTATCGTTCTTGGATTTAGATTTCACTAAATATATGCTGAGCTTGGCTTATTTTATTGTCTCTGGTGCAGAATTTCACCCAGTCTTAAAGGACAGAACCTGCTGAAGCATCAGAGTTCCACACGTGAACTCTACCTGGAGACTTGACCTCCAAGAATTGGTTAAAAATTAGTTAGTTTATTCAAATAATGAAGCAAAACTCTGGTTATATCTCAAGATCTGAGCTGAGAGGCTCAGCAAGGATTCTGCTTATGTTCAGTAATATATGAGTGTGGAGAAATTAAAGGTTTGAGGATGAAGTTTGTTATTTGTTGGAATTGCATCCTTCCCTAGGGTGACTGTCCCTTTAGAAGTGAAGGAAGTTTTTTGCCATGTTCTCAAGCTGAATTTCATCTATTTGGTGGATTTTCAAGCCACAGAGAAATGCTGAAAAGTTTGGAATAATTAGTCTCTGCCTAATGACAGAGCTGCACTTGTTTGCTTGCAGGTTAATCAAACAAGAGAATAAGAAATTCCAGTGAATCCAGAGCCATCCTGTGACTTGGGAACAACTGGGTGTTGGAAGAGCCTCACTAGGTACAGCCTGAGAGTGGCTTTTCCCCTTCTATGCCATGATAAATGGGATGCTTGTTCACCATCCCTGCTGCCTTTCATCTGGATTGACTTCTCTCCACTGGAAGTAAGTTTGCATCTGGCTCATGGATAGTAATGAATGGTCATTAAAGCTTAATTATCATCTGAATCTTAATTATCATCTGTTTATAATAAACACTTTGGGACCAGGCAGTGCCTACAGACCTGCATGTGCCAATATTTCAAGTCTGAGGAGTTCATGTGGATTAAGAAGGAAAAGGAAAGGAGAGGAGAGGAAAGGAAAGAGGAAAGAAAAGATGAAGAAGGGAAAAAAGGAAAAAAGAAAGAGGAAAGAGGAAAGAAAAATAGTGTAAAGGAAGTAATTAGTTGAGTGATTAGTAAAGAGGAAGGAGAGAGGGAAAGAGAAGAGGTACATTCAGCAGCAGCTCCTGAGCTCCTGAAGGTCTCTCTCTAACTATTGTTCAAAAGCTGAAAGAAATTTCTGGGCAATTAGGCAGGAAAATGCTTAGCAGGATTTTATTGCTCCAGGCCAAGTTCTGAGCGAGTGGTTTGGGGAGGGTGCTGGTTCCTAGTGAGGAAATAAATACCAGGCAGCAAGCACTTCCAGAGAGCTGTGTCAAAAAGCCTGTGAGCTCAGCAGGGTCAGCCTGGGAAGCTGGGCCTTACTGCTCTAGATCCATGCAGTTTGTTCCAAGGCAGATGCTTCCATCGAGGGGGATGACTCCCATCCAAGGGGCTTCTGTGGGAAGCCAAGGCCCAAGCAGAGCAGGCAGTGAGGTGGCCTGAAGCATGGGGGTGATGCCAGGGCTGGGAGAGTACACACTATCCAGTTAAAATCATCTCAGTGCTGATAAGACAGGGAAATAATTAACCTGTTAATGAAAATGAAGAGGATCTGACTAATCCCTCTGTGCTTCCTTATAAGACCCAACCTCCTTTTGCTCCCACTGTTAACTGTTTATTACTTCATCAATCTACAAGCCCTCTTCCTGATGTAGGTGGGGTTTTTTTCATCCAGAGGCTTGGTTTTATTTGGTCATATCCCTGAAAATGCCTGCTCCATGCCCTGCACAGCTGAGGTGTTTCTGTGTGTACACTCTACACTTCATTCTTCCTCCAGCACAGGTGCCTCATCAAATCTTTCTGCTGTCCCAGGTCCCTGAGGTCTCAGCTGCAGCACAAGAGCCAGGTTCTGGCAGCTGGGAACAGGCCAAGGCAGTGGATCACGGGGTGCTGGGGAAGGAGCATTAGGTGTGGAAGAGCTCCCTGTGATTTGCCTCTAGACCCATTAAACTCTCTGTTTCCATGTTAAACCCCTCTGAGGAATACAAGGAAAATGAATAAGGGAAGATTTCTTCTCCTAGGAACACCAGCCCTTGTCCAGGGAATCACCAAAAGGAGGGGATCCCACAACAGACCAGAAACATCCTAATCCCTGCCAGGCAGTGCCCAGTCAGGACAGATAGAGAGTGATCTCCACCCCTGGCAGGAGGCTTATTAAATCAATCAGAATTTATCTGCCCATTGGCTGCTGGAAATGGGGATGCTCCTGTGTAAAGCACCCAGCTGCCTTTTCATCTGAGCCCAAACAGTCTCCTTGGAAAGAAATTCTAATATTTACCTGCCCTCTACAACAATCTTTTTATCTGTTTTGAACTGACCACCTTTTAATTTCACAGAAGTCCCCACATTCTTGTGTTATGAGACAGAAGAGATGCTCCTGATCTACCTCTTCTTACACCCTTTATTATTTTGCATATTTTTATCACAGTCCCTTATTCATCTTTATCCCAGTGTTTTCAATTTCTGTTATGAGATTCTCCACTGCTCTATTCATTGTATACCTGAAGATGAAATATGAAATCATTTTAAAATACTTCAATCAGATAAAATGGCTGCAGCTTACCATAAAGAAAAGAAAAAAAAGTGAACTTTTTGTGTTTGTTTGCTTTGGGTTTTTTTCTTTTTTACAAAAAAAAAAGGCTTTTCGGTGAGACCAAGGATTGAAAATATTAGTAGCAAAAGATGTTATTTGAGACAAAGGCCTCTGTAAAGAAAATTAATAGATTAAATATATATATAAATAAAATAACATAATAATATAAAGTATAGTTATTTTATCTATAAAAATATAGATAAATATATACAAAGACATATACAGATCTAAATCCATAAATTCACACACGGACCTGTGGACATCACAATTCCTGTGGCCACAGGTCAACCAAAGAGTGGAGCTGGAATTGTGGCTGCAAGGATTTGCCAGTCTCTGCTACACCTGAGCACGTTGCAGACACTGCCATTGATTTGCCAGATTGTTTTAATGGGATAGACATTCATATGATGGAATTCTA
This sequence comes from Ceyx cyanopectus, assembly GCA_013401355.1. NCBI lineage: Eukaryota > Metazoa > Chordata > Aves > Coraciiformes > Alcedinidae > Ceyx > Ceyx cyanopectus. The sequence continues at coordinate 118,014 of VYZU01089510.1, forward strand.
ATTAAAATTCAATGTTCAGAGTATCACAGAGCAAGCAACACGGTGCCTATAAAACTTCTCCCAGCAGGGAAATGAAGGCTGGGTCTTCCACCAGCTGCTGAACCCAGTCTTGTAAATATCACAAATAAGTAACTTTCCTCCAACTCATTTATCTTGGCTCTGTTAGCTTTCTCATCTTTAATCTGGGCCCTTGCTTCGTTTGATTTATTGCAATCATTTCCCTCTTAAATCACAGCCCAAGACACCTTTTCAAAGGGAGGTAGATAAATATTGCAGCTTCCTCCAAGTTCCAGGGGATATTTATTTATTTCCCCAGCCCGTTGTACACGACGGAGGATGCACCCTGTTGAACAGCTCAGTGTTCTGGGCTTGGAGTTTGAGGATGGCCAAGTTTCATTCATTTACATCATTTTTGGCCTCAGACATTCACTGTGTTATGTTTCTTAACTCTTTTTTTCTTGCTGGCATGGGCCTTATTGATCCCCATCCAAGCACCCATCTCCAAATAGGTTTACCTCATGCTTTTCAGGAGAGGTTTTATTGGCATTGTCTAGTGCTGAAAGCTCAGAGAGCCCAGTTTAGCTTTTAGTCAGAAATGCCATGCTGCTGAGCTATGAAAATCCACTGCAGAAACTCAGTGGGACAGAAAGAGAGGAAAATAAGGAAGAATAGTGATAAAAATAAAAGGAGATTCTTCCATAGTGGACAGATTGCAGAGCTCTTCACCATTAGTGCAAATTCAGTTGTCTGGAAATTCTTATTCTGTGTGTGCAACTGTTTTTCATCATCTTTCCATCATGTCTTTATATCTTTTTTTCTTCCTTTGTGTTCTGAAAAGCTTTTCCCTGCTCCTTCCCTGGATCCTACTGAAGCTAAGAGCTGGAATTTTTTTGTCACAGTTACTCTCCAGAGTCATTAAAAGTTACACATTCTGTCTTACAAAATCCAGCTATGGGCAAAAAATAAATTATTACAAAAATGGGAATAAATTATTCCAGAAACCCTGTAAAATGCTGTCCCTTCACTGGCAGATGCAGTTTGATGCTTAACTCAAACCAAAACTGGACTTATTTGTACTTGGGAATGTCAAGAATTTCTCTTTAAAAACTTCTTGTGCCATGGAAAAAATGAGGTATAATAATGACCAAAAATTCCTATTTAAAAACCAGGAGGAAATGCAGGAGCTTCCCAGAGGAAGGAAGACCATAATTTCATTTTGTTCTAATTTCCAAATTCACAGATAAACCTCAAGAGATTCCTGCCTGGCAGAGATGTCTCCTCAAAGTCCTGCTAGAGGATGATGGATTGTTGGTTTGGAACTGGCCATAAGAATTAAAAAGTGCTGATGAATTCAAAAAGCATCGTAACAGAAACAGCTTCTGCCACTGCAGGTTGAGAATATGATTGAAGAAAGCAAGTCAACGCTCTAAGAATGACAATTCCTCATCAAAAAAACACTTCAGGACATGCTCATCTTCAGCAGGGCCAGGCAGGAGTGTTCAGCTAAATTTGGTTAATATCCTTTCCTCAACAGAGATAATTTTCTGCATCAGGTTGTTAATGAGCAAATGGTAAGTGAGACTTTTAATTTTATTTTTTCTTTTCCCCCTACAAATGTATCGTGGTAATTTCAGACCAGCAAGTAATAAAACTATATTGTGAGGAATACCTTACTAAGAAAATCTACTATGAAATGTTATATAAAAATAACAGATTGTTCTGCATTTGATTCCTCCAAATGATCTCATTTAAATGTAAATTTTAACTAAGTTATGCTTCCCTTGGTGATATTACTGTTTAAACTAATTGCTGGCTGTTAGAACTCAAAATCGTGTGTATGCAGCTGTGAATAATGAATTTCTAGCTCCTCACTAAAGAGCTCAGGTTTTTCTCTCTTGATATCTCTTTGTCTTCATGGTATGATCACAACCAGTTTCTACACCAAATGAAGTTCAAGAGGGTAACATAAGAAATCTCACAAATAGGTTTTGGACGAGATGAAGTCCATCTCTTCTGGGGGAAACATCATCAGCTTGCACAATTTGACCTAAAAGTCAGTGTAAGATCATTTACTCCTCTCAGCACAAAATAACCTCTTGCAAACCTTGGCTGCCTTGCTTTGAATTCCTGTATTTATTTTTTTTCTTTACCAAAAAGCAGTTTATTTTTAGCCAAATTGACAAATAGGAGGAGCAGAAGTGAAGAAGAGAAGCTTGTTGGTTCATCACTAATTTCTAAAGGGTTTTTAATCTTGCACAGGAGACAGGAAAAAAAAAAGAGCTCACAATAAATAAGTGATTTATATATAATCTGCATATAATAAACTTATGGTTTCACAACATGAGTGACCTTGGAGGCTTTTTTATTCCATACTGTAATTAGTATTTGCAGAATGAAAAAAAAATATCCTAATAGGAGTGCTCCAAGTGTAAAATTAAATCCTGTGATAGCATGGTCACAAAAACCTCATAAATGCTGGTGTAGAAATGGAGACAGATAAAGCTGCCCTGAGAGGACAGTCAGAAGGAAAATGTGAACTGTGGCTGCTCTGACAAAGAGGAGACTTGGAAAAAAACCCAACTTGCTTCTTAAAAAACCTGTTCCGATGTACAGCAGAAATGGGACCCTCCCCCAGAATTTTTATGGTTGCTAAACTTAATAAATTAATAAATAGCCAAATTACTCTGCAGTAGTTACCAGCTCACCATATACAATCTGCACACTTAATCTCTGCATCTTTTAGCCTGGGGATCACACCAAGTGAGAGGAAAAAAAGTGTTTGGGAAATGTTGATTTCTCACAGTTACCCCTGGATGATAATCTGTGATCATTGCAATCAATAACATTACATTTGATTTAAAGGATGATTCTGTGAAATAAAAGGGAAGCCTTCAACAGCCTCATGTTTTGCTGTTTTCTCATCTCCTGAACCAAATGGAAGTGACTTTAAAACATATCACAGAAATCTCATGAGAGTTAGGAAACCAGGAAGCATCAAACTCTGGTTCTGGCCACAGCCATTATATTTTCCACATTGCATCATGTAGTTGCAATGTCACTTATTTTAGTCATTTCAAAGGCAGCTGAGATGGAAATTCTCTTAATGTTAACTGAAAAGACACACACTGAACTTTAAGCATCCTTCTGGATGGTTGCTGGAGCACCCTCCTCACCTTCTAGCTGAAGATATTTTGATTTCTTTCACACCTTGCCTATGCAGCTATGGAACATTAGCCACGTTGAACCAATAGAGATCTATCATTTGCCCTTACCAAAGGTGATTTTCTTTCATTAGCATAATAAGAGGAAAATGAGGTATCTTAGCAAGGGCCACTTGTGTCATTTCCCTGTGTACACAGGTCTCTGCAGCTGGTTGTTCTCAATCAACCTGGGGAGCAGCAGGGAGAAAGCTGGGGAGTGGAGCAGGCTTGCTCCCAGCATTATTATTTCATACATGACATCTTTCCTGAGACCCAGACCACATGAAAGGAGTTCTTCTTTTTTTTTTTTCAGTTTCAAAAAAGTTTGTGGTCTATCTGTTCACTCACAGTCATCAGGGGAAAGCTTATTCAGTGACTGGATGCTTTTAGTGGTTTAGATTTTTTTTTTTCCCCCCTTTTCTGTCTTGTGAGTGAAGATGAAAGAAGAACCTAATTACTCCAGGATTAAACTTCTTTCTATGAAGGACGTTGGGCTGTGACTTTGAACATTAATATTGCTAGAAAACACAGAGACAATGGTTCTTGTTTACCATGCAGGGTCAGATGATGCAATGCCCTGAATGAAAGGATAGAGAACTATAATTATACACACTCAGCTTGTCAGCAAGGAAAAGAAATGTTAGAATAGCTGCTAATTCACTTCTGCAGAGTGAGGAAAGTGGGCTAGGTAATTCGAATTATGAGGAGGTGAAAAGCCATACTTCTGAGCTGTGGGAAATAATGGTATGAGCACTTTCCCCCCAGACAGAGCACTCAAAAACCAGCCCAACTTGCCTGGGGACCCTGGCACTCCTGGGCATCTTCTGTGATGCCCTGAGAAAGATTTTTGTTCTCAAAGAAGACAGGGCAAGTAGCAGCTATGGAGGGTTAGCTCCAAACTTTAATGCATGGCTTGTCCAATATGCAACAGTAAAAGTAAATGGAAGGATCTGCCACTGAAAATGTCTTTTGGCAGTATTGCTTTTCATTTATGATTTTAATTTTCAAGGTAAAACTGCATTTGTGGTAAACATGAGGAAGGGAGACATTTGAAGAAAATAGAAATATTTTTCAAAGGTTCCAGAAACTAAAAATGTACGTTTTTTTGGTTGAGATTTCAAGTTTATCTTACACCTATAGAGAAAACAAGATGATTTTTTTTCTTGTGAATTTCTCTGCACACTAGGACAGGCTAAACTCCAGCTTTGGCCCAATATTCTCATATAGATGAGCCCTAATTACCCACCAAGAGCCAGTCTGGTATCTTTATCTACAGTGAGCACCATCCAGCTTCCTCAGACATGTGATGAAGACACTGGAGGAATGGTGACTGAAAGGAAGAAGAGGAATATCTGCAGTGCAAGGTGAATTCCATCCAAATCTGTAGGTACCACAGTCTGCATTGGTTTGGAAGAAGAAAACAGAAAGTCTTATCCATGTCACAAAGCATTGCCCCGTGCTTCTGGGTAAAAATGCTGGGGTTTATTTAAATATGATCTTCTAAAAAGCCAGAATGTAATTTAAAAAGAGATATATTATCCAGTGAAAATTCCAAATACATTTTGCAGCTGAATTTTCTTCCATTCAAATCAAATTTTCACATCTCAGGAATTCATTTCTGATTTTCTGATCCTTCCTGTCTTCCAGTGAAGGACATCACTCACTGACAAGGGGATCCTCCACACTTTCACACAGCAAACAAATCTTCCTTTTTTTGGTATAAAACCAGGAGGATTATCTCTGCTTTGCCCTGTACCAGAGCAGTCAGGACATCAAACACAACGTGCCACGTGTCAACCATCTTGTTTCTGTGCCTGTAATTCCAGGGTATGGTGTTCACACTGCAGTTCACAAGCCTTTGAGCCAAATCTTTCTGTTCTTCATGACCTGGCTTTCCATTCCTCCCAGTCCACGTGCAGGATGGAACCATCTGAGACGTGATTCTCATCATAACCAGCATCAGCATCCCCTCCAGGGTGCATCCTCCTCAAGTAACAGACTTACAAGGAACAAATAAATACCACTTTATGCTCCATTAATTAGCATTTCTTTTGCAGTGACCCAAGGCAAGGGCATGGGGAGTTGGAGAGAAGCTGTGTTTGTAAACTCAGTGGAAATTCAGTCTTCAGAGCAAATCAAACCCAAACTGCTTTGGGGGTGGTTTGGTTTTTACCTAGAATTTTTAAGTGTGTAATTACTCCCCCCAAAAAAAGCTTCTCTGGCTTTGATTCTCCATTTGGATTACCTGCAATTGCTTGCAAGTACTTAGATGCAAATAAGCACTTTCCTTTCAAGATCAAAGATGTGCTGGATGTCAGATTCCATCCCTGGCAATCAGGACACTCCATGCAAGAGCTGGTGTTCTCCCTGTTAAACAGAAAGTAGGTCAGTGCCACAGAGGAGGTGAAGCAGCCTAACAGGGTAAGAAATCTATAACTCTCTCTCGAGGGTTCAACAAGGGAAGGAGGGAGAGAGATGGGATGAATTCTCCTGAGACAGTGTGGCTGGTCATTATTCTTACTGGGGATCAATAGGAATTGAGGCCAGGCTGCTCTCAGACGTGCTGCTGCTCTCCAGAAGGCAGGAGCTGTGCTCACAATGCAATGCTTGTGTTTCCCAGATGATCTGCTGCTCCTCAGCATTCTGGAAATATCCTCAGTGCTCCAGTGTTCTGCTGGAATCATCTGGGGTAATTTGCTTGGTGCTGAGATAATATAGCTGGACCTACCTGGGGCAGGTTTTTAATGAGCAGCTGTTCCTTAAAAGTAAAAAATACTGTGAAAAAAATCAGTTTTATTTACCCCTTTCCATCTTGGCTATTCTAATATTGCATTTACAGCCCAATCTGCCAGCAGAATATGACAGGATTAGACCTTCAAATATCAGATGCCACCTTATTGTTCCTAACAACAGTCACCACTCAGGTTTTTCACCCTCTTCAACACAGGCAACTGGGTTTCTCAGCACCAGAATTCCTACAGGTGTCCAAGGCATATGGCAGCCCAGCTGTCCCTTGGGAATGTTTCATGGTGCTGTTGGAGTCTGTGGTCTGATACTGCAAAAGGCTGAACAACTGCTGGGATCTTCTTTCTTCTGAGGACCAGGCTGGTGTAAAATGCTACTGAGAGAAGGAGAAAGGCTTCAATGGATCTGTGATCATTTACATCAGCTAATATTTTGCCACCACTGTCATGGTTTCAGAAGGAGTGGCAGACTTTCAACACCAGGATGGAGCCCTGAGGAATGAGAGTTAAAAATCCCTTTACAACCTCTATCCTAAGTCCTATGTGCTCAGAATATGTATTGAAGGAAGTGTTTGGAGCTGCATAATGTATGCTGTGCAAATGTCCTTCCTCCTCCTGACATTGACACACATTGCCTCAAGTTTAGCAGCATTCTTCCTGCTTATAAAAAACTTTTTGTTGTTGTTCATTATCTCCACTGTACTGATAGTGGGTGCAATGTGCAGCCATTTGGACAAGGTGCTTATGTGCATTCCCAGCAGGAGGGGGTGGAACCAGGGTGCCCAGAAGCAAGGAAGGACTGACAAGATGCAGAGGGAGCTGAAAAGTCAGTTTTTTAAGGGAATGCGTAAGGAGATTATTGTAATCATCTTTATATGGAGAGAAAGCACTTGACCTTTATCTTTGCTGCAGCATTTAGAGGATGGGTGAAGTGTTTTGATTTTTAATTCAAAAGACAAGAACTAAAATGTGTAATAAAGCACCTCCATTCAGTGTTAGCTGCATCAAGACAGCAAAAGCTATTTTCTCATATAATGTTTAGTTGACACTGCTGCTCAGTAGATGTCAGTCAAAACGAGTAAAAATTGAGGCTAAAAATCCTTTCTTCTCTCATTTGTTCAGATTTCAGCCTCTTTTCTCTGGAGATGTCATAATTTCATTGTCTCTCCAGTTACTGTAGAGTCTTTCAGGATGGGCAAGAGCTGAATGCACATAAAAGAACAAGTGATTAACCCCCCCCCCACACACACTTCTCCTAGCTTACTACGTGATGGGATTTTTGTTCCTGAGCAAATAAATACAGTGGATTAATTCAAAGCAGTGCTGCCATTGTGACAGGAAAATGCAAGGTCATGATGCCTTTATTACACCTGCCTGGGGCACAGAACCCAGAGCATTGCTCTGTCTCCCACTGCATCACCCAAGGACCTTGACCCTGTTAACCTGCTCCTCAAACATGGGAGGAATTTCATGGGATTGGAATGGGAGAGCTGGCACATTCAGGATTCAGGAGCTGCATGAGCTGTTGTGGATGGAGACCCAGATGCACAGGCAGCCAAATTAACCCAAAATTCTCTATACTAGCTACAGAGACATAAATATTGAGCTTATTTCTGGAAACAAGATCTTCGTGTTGCCTCGGGGATATCATTACACAACAGGAATGCAAGGAGGTGAAAACAGTATGTTCAATTTGCCAGCTGAAGCCCTTTAAATTCTAGGAAGTGCAGGAATCATGTTGCTGAAGGACATTACACACTTCCCTCCGTGGATTTGCATGGCATCAACAGGCAGAGCAAACGTGCAAAGCCCCAGGGGACCAGCTCAGTTGGCTCAGCCTGGATGTGGGGTTGGGTTTGGATTTTCCAAGGAGCTCCCCCACTCCTCTGCCACACTGTTCAAGCCTAGCATTGAAATCCAGCTCTCCAGAAAGCCATTAAAAAGCACTCATTTGATGCCAGGATTTCACCTGGCAGGTCTGACTTTGCCCAGTCCAAACCCAGCTTTCTCTAGGAGCTTCTTTCTTCCCCCACTAACAATTGCACCTGAAGCTGGAGCGAGCCACAGGAGCTTAGCTTGAATTTAATCCAATTTCAGGTGAAAAACCTCTAAGCAAACGATCATACAGTGACAATAAGGCACGAGCAGAATATCCCATATAAAACCCACACAGGACAGGAGGGATTTATTATCCTTTCGGCTGCTAGGAGCCTGTATTGCTGATCTGTGCTGCCACCCTGTGTCATTCACCACTCTGCCTTCTCACTTCAGCTGCTCTTGTTGCTTGTGCAGCTCAAAATCCCTGCAAATATTGGCCTTTTCCCCTTTCTTTTGTATTGAACTTTGCCACCTCTCACTAGATTCCCACTCAGCAAGTGGGATATTTATATAAAAATATAAATATAGATATTTATAAAAAGCTTTCATCATACCAAAGTCGAACTGCTATTTACTCACCACTAGGGACAGACATTGTTGCATTCTAATTGTCACATAGGTTATGCCCCGATTTAATTGGAAAACCACAACGGATGGATAATGTTTTCCTGATGTTTATTTGAAGGCATTGCTTCATCTGACTTCTGGTTCATGATGGGGAAATGTTTTAATTGGATTTCACTCGGCCAGTCTGGGGACAAAACTGCTCTGTTATTTTCGTGTGAAGTCCTTCAGGCAAGAAGATTTTGATCTTTACTCTTAGGCTTTAAACACAATGAAAAACTACACTGTTTACATGCACATATATGTATATTTAGCTGTAAATGATCACTTTTAACTCTCTGCAGATGCTCAAGAGCTTGAATGGACATGGGAAAACTGGGCTGGATGGTGCCTCACAGGGCAATTAGTGTTCCCCTCTGCTGGAGGGTGCAAAGGGCAGAACCATTCACTCCTTTCAACCACAGTGTGCTAGTTGTTGAAGAAAATATTGTATATCAAGAACTCAACACTCCATTTGCTGAAGTCAGCTGCCAGCTCAGGCACACGGTGCCCTCTCCCTTGGCACACAGGAGTAGCTTTCATTAAAGAATGGGTTTGTGTGCTGGGCAAGATTCACTCACCACTGAGTGTCCAAACCCTGTTGTCTTGCATCTGAAGTTGAGAGGCCTTTGCTACCTTTTGATTTCTCATTCCCTTTGGATCTGTAGGAACCAGGAAGCTTTAGAGTCTCTGCAGTCTTGGCTTTGGCTCTTCAGGATGTTTCTTCATCATTCAGTTGTTTTTCTTCTGAATTAGCTCTTTCCCAGACTGGCAAGCAGAGGATTTCTCACAGGCCCTGTCTCATTTGCAGAAATACTCACTAGATTTAAGCTTTTTAAACATTTACACCTGCCCTTCCAGCCCTGGAAACAGCCCTTCCAACCCTGGCACCTGCTCTTCCAGTGATGGAACCTGCCCTTCTAGCCCTGGCACCTGCCCTTCCAACCCTGACACCTGCTCATCCAGTGATGGAACCTGCCCTTCCAGCCCTGGAACCAGCCCTTCTAGCCCTGGCATCTGCCCTTCCAGCCCTGGCACAGTCCTTCTAACCCTGGCACCATCCCAGGCTCTGGAGAATCCAGAGTGGAGCTGACAAACCGTGCTGTGCTTTCCCAGAAGCTGTCAGGACCCCCTGCTATTGATCTAAGCACTGAAGCATCTGGAAGGTGATTCAGGTGTTTCTGGAGCTCTAAACCTGTATATTGTGGCTTTCCTGGGACAAAGAACAGAGCAGGTGTCACTTCCCAGTGCCATTTGTTGAGCAACAGCTCTGCTGCTCCTAAACCTCTCCTAAAACCCCCCTAAACCCCTTCCCATGGCACAGCCCCAGCTCAGCTCTCCTCTCTTGCCCCTTCCTTAACCAGCTTCAACTTCCACACGGGTGTCTCCAGCAGCTTCCCAGTTCACTCTCTTCTTTCTCCCTTATCCACCACCTCAAGAAGAGTGGGAGAGCTTTTTCATTTCTTACAAGGACCTAAAATTCTCCAGTGCCAACCATTGCTAGGTGTGAAGGAAGCAAAATTTGCCATCTGATTGGCCATATAAACCCCACTTTGGTCCTGGAGGATGTTTTGATTGTGCCAGGATTCCTGTAAGCAAGGTTAACTGGATCAATTAAGAGAAGACTCTTCAATATGCACAGCATGTAATGGCACTTTGGAAGCAGTTTGTACTTTTATTTTTGAAATGTGTGTAAATTCGACCAGGGTTCCCTAAGGCCTAGATTTGTAAGGCTCAGATGAATTTTAATTGCTTACTAACAACATGATGTAATTCTGCAATTAATCTTCTCTCCAAACAAGCTCACCCACGAGATATCATTCCAAAATCTTATTTGTGGAAAATTGTTGGTTTTGAAAATGAAAACAGATTTGATTTCCTAGCTGGAGTTGGTACCTCCTCTTTTGAACTGCACGTTAAGCAACATCAGAAAATAAAACTGCAAATAACTGGAGCCTTTCTTGTGATTGAATGACATCAGCCTCCCTCTGAAAACCCTCGAGGTACCAGAAGAAGGTTCAGGGTCAATGTTAGGAGGGCAGGTGTGTGGTACAGACATGGGCACCAGACACATCACACAGCACACAGGTAAATCTTTTTAGCCAAACATCCACCAGCATTTCCAATTAGACTCTTCCCATTTCCTTTTAATTCCCTTTTGATTCACCCTGAATTAGCTTTCATGCTCCCAAGAAAACAAACTTCATAAATAAAAATAACCAAACCATGTCAAAACGTGTAAAACCAGCGGACGAGGTGCTGCAAATTCTTTGTTCAAACCAGATCCATTTGTTCAGGAAATCCACTAATGCAAAAGAAATATTGCTGGAAATTACCTTGTTTTGAAGTTTGTAAAGAAGGATTAAGATAAACACACATCTGAATTTCAAATATACACCACTAAACTGTCATGTCTGCACAGAGTGTGCCAATTTATATAAAAATATAAATATATAGATATAAATTTAAATATATTATAAATATATATGTGCCACGGGCATTGTAGAGAAAGTTTCACCCCTGTATGGCAGCACCTGTGATTCTGACAAAGAAATTCATCTTGCTCACGAGTCATATTGATAATTAATGAAATTGCATTAGCTTCTCTGTAAAATAGGCAATATTAGCAATATGAAATCATTATTTCCCTGAGAAACTGAGGCACTTGGTGAGTGCAGTAGAGACCAGAGTGATGTAGAAGTCCCTGTTAAGCTTAGCAAGGCCAGGGTTTCTTTTCCTGAGTCAGTGGCAGAGTGAAAAGATTCCTGGAGCCATGACATACAGTCTTCAGTTTTAATAGCAACTAAAGCCATCAAAAATAATCACTTGGTTCTTTTTCACATTATTGGTGCAGGCAGCCATCCAACACTAACCTTCTGTAGTAGGTTGCCTTCAATTATTAAGCAGTAAAAGGTGGCAGGTCTTTATCAGGAGGAGAGATGAAAGAGAATCCTGTGCTGTCACACAAGGAGGGAGAGATGCTGCTGAACACAATGAAGTGTGTGCTGTGTGGGGCACACCCTCATGGGCTCCTCATCTGGGTTATGTGTGCAAGATGAAACAAATCTCTCCACACATGCCACACACATCTCCTCAGCACTTCAGCCCAGCCCATTCCATCCACTGTGGAGAGCATTCTCCAGCTGCCACAGCAGCAGACCAGGTCACTCTGCCTGCTTGAAGACTTCCATGAGGAGAGAGGCTTCCACGTCCCAAAAGCCCTGTCATGTGGGTTCCAGCTCAGCATGAGGAGAAACTTGTTCCTGTGAGGGTGGCAGAGCCTGGCCCAGGCTGCCCAGAGAGGTTGTGGAGTCTCCTGCTCTGGAGCCTTTCCAGCCCCACCTGGATCTGTTCCTGTGGGGGTGCCCTGGGTGATGATGCTCTGGCAGGGGGTTGCACTCTGAGCTCCAGAGCTCCCTCCCACCCCTCCCACTCTATTATTCCATGGTTCAGATCACATATTCCTTCTCTCTCAGAATCTCTTTTGGAATGAATAACCTAGTCCTGAAATAAAATCTGGGCAGGCTATGGAGCTAGTTTGCTCAAAGGCCTCTTCTAGAAGAAGAGTGGACTGGGCTAGGCTGCCATCACCTTACACACCCTCCAGCTGAATCTCACACTCTGCAGCTCACAATTCTCCAAGACCCTTTTCCCATGCACAGAGGGATGCTGCAAAGCTTCACATCACTGGAGTGCAGCTCTCTCACTGCCTTAAGGAATTTAAACTAAAATTCCCCACCCCTCCCAGATCTGTCTGGGCCATGTAGTGACCAGAAAAGATCAAGGGCCATGTGTTGACCTTAATTTTTATTAACCTGCTCTGGATTTGCAGCTAGAATATGGTTTTTATCACGACCCTGACACTTCAGTATGTAAAAAATTGCAAAAAATCCTCCTTAAACATTTTTTTTCTCTCCCTTCCTTCCTCCCCCTGAAACAAAAGGTAAGAGATAGCAAGAAAAAATTCTTTCCAGCATGTGGCAGCTGAAATGTAAACAGATGCTGAGTGATTTTCCAGCTACTCTGGAGAGCATCAGATGTGGAGCAGCTCCCAGCTCTTCCCAAAGTACGTTCCACTTGTACTAAACCAAGGCATCCATTTCATGGTTGGTTGGGTCTGTTGGCTTTTAAATGAAATATAACCCAAGGAAGGCTAGAAGAAAACTCATAAAATACAGATTATTCTGCAGTATCCAGAACATGTCTATCTGTGGACACTAGATTGTGAATGGCTCTAGACAACAACACTGGGAATTCTCAGCTGGGAGGATTTGGGTTTTCTTCTCTGGGCAAAAATGGACTGTGTTGTAACTTGTGATTAGCTGGTTTATACATATCTCCTACAGCAAGTAAAACTACTCATGGTTAAAGAGGAGATATTGGGGAATTCTTTGTTCAAGGATGAATGAGAAGCCTTGTAAGAATATAGAAACCATGCAGCTGAGTGTTGCTGGGCATTATAAGCAACCAGAAGATCTTTCCAAACAGAATCACCTCAGAAAAGAAGTAAAGCTGTAAAATTTGAAGCCATACTCTGTAGAAATAAAATGTCTGTGGAATAAAATGCTGCCACTCTGCTAATTCTCTGCTTTTGTTACCCCTGAGATTCACAGCCCTTCAGCTGTCACTGTTAACAAGTGACTTGTACAGAGCTTGACTGCAGCATGAAGCTGCAGTCTGGAGGCAGCAGACAAGTTGTGAGAAACTCAGGTGCTCAGCAGCTTCCTGACACTCGTGACACTCTGCAGCAGCACAGTTCAGTTTGTCATCATCCTTTGGAATGTTCTGTTTCACACAGATAATGCTGATGTGACTTTAGCTTCCTTCCTTATGTGTAATGTAGTATAATAATTGTGTGACTCCAGACCCACACCATTTATGTCAACCTTCACCCAACCCCTGTCTCCCTTTAACTTCATTCTCCTTCCTTCTCTCAAATCACTGTTTGGAAACAAACCTGCTCCCAGCACTGCAGCAACAGGAGGGATCCTGTTGTCTGGCAGCAGCTTTAGCCCTGCAAAGCATCACACAGCTTGGTGGAGAGCCTGTTTCCACCTCCTGGGATCTCTCTGAGATAAACTGCCCAAAAATCACCACTGTGCTTGGATTTCATTCTGTTTTCTACTGTGAAATCTTTGTGGGGAACACCTCTCTCTTTCACATGACAATGTACCTGTTCACAACATACCCAGACAAGAGTCTTGCTAATAGACAGTAAATAAACACTGGTGAAGGCTGGAAACAGAAGACCAGCAATAAACAACCACCAGCCTCCCTCTCTGCCTCTTACTTGTCTGGAAACAAGGGCAGAGTAAACTGGGAGCTGTGTGGAGTCCTGGGCAACTTTCCTCTCCACGTGGCTCTGCAAATACACTGATTTTACACAAGACCCTCATCTTGCATCTTTTGTTGTTGAAGAGAATCAAAGAGAGAACTTACCTGAGAACAGGCATTCGGGCAGATGATTCTGGGAGCAAATGTGATGGCCAAAGGGTGGTAGCAGGGCTGGGTGGTTGTGAAGATCCAGCTGAGGGTCGTGCTCATGTCCTCCCTGCTCCTCATGCAGGGAGATGATGGGTGGTGAGCTCAGGGAGTGGGGAAGAGGAAGGCTGCAGTCTGGGATGAAGAAGTTGATGCTTCTCAACCCTGCCATGCTGCTGTCAGGAGCTCTCCTCTAAGAATCTTCACCCATGGCCACAGAAATGGGCTGAGAGGCTGACAAGTCTCCTTGGTTTTGGCCAAAGCAGAGTTTCTGACACACAGACACAGTTTCTGACACACAGACACCCTTTACACTGCTGTATTTCACACCTGGAGTGTTGCCTGCCTTCCTTTAACATTTCCTGGCTTCCATAAGGAGCTTTATGTTGCTTCTGACAACAGGTAGCCCAGGGCTGTGCAGAAAACCACTGTTCTCTCTCCTGGGAGGGGGAAGCAGTCACAGAAGAAATCATTTTTATTAACTTTAGCTCCAAGAAAACCCTGGAACTAAGGTGGAGGTGCAGTCTGTGCTCTGGGTATGGAGAAGTGCTGAGATGCAAGGATGCTTGGTTGGAGACACCATGGAAAATAGAGTTTTCCAGCTGTACCAAGCACCTACTCAGTATTTGTCAGAGATTTCAGCTTGGCAAAATTTGGGCCTTCTTGCCCATGAAGATAAGAAGAGACTCGCTTGATAAGTGGGAGGGACCAGCCTCTGCTGAAGAGGATAAGGAATTAAACTTCAACACACAAGAGCAATTTCTTTCCTGCATAGTTTTAGTTGAATTTGTGCAGGCATGAGACCCTTTAGCCCAAATATTTATTTTAGATAAACGTGTAAGTGAATTAAAACAAGATTTTTGAAGGAAAAGAACACTAAGCAAAGGTATCTCTCTAGTCAAGCACAGAGGGTTATTTGTCTCGTGGTTTCACTGGTAGAAAGGGACCTGGAAGTAACTGAATTTGAGGCTAAATAAGTGAAAGCAACAGCTGGTCATGGTAATTCAAATGGGTTTATGAGATTTAGCAAGACAAGGCGACCAGGATCATTTTATACTTGTTATGCTTTTACATACAGGTTGTTCTAAATTATCCTTAAGATGCAAAAGCCATGTTTATAAAATCATATATATTTATATATATAAAATGTCTGTGCATCCACAAAGAGTATAATGTATTACTCTTAGTTTACCACTGCAGCAGTGATCTTAGAGAGCAAGAAAATGAAGAAAAAAATACAGTTTCTGTTCCATTTCCCAGAAGGAAAGCCCTGATGTACAAAATACATCAAAGACAATAGCAGGATAAAGCAAAAGTATTTTGAAGTTGTCTAAGGGGTAGGAGAAAAGGCTTCAATTTGGTGATTAAAACTAAGTTTAGGAATGATCTTTGATGTATTTTGAAACTCTGCCCACTCAGGCTGGTGAAGTTTGTGAAAGGCTGCCTGTCAAATGCTATGTCAGTGATATGAAAACAGCCAGTAAATCATCCTTCCCCTAGAAACATCAACAACAAATAAAGCAATGTCTGCAGCAGAATGCCAGCCTAATGCTCCATTAAGATGAATGTTTTAAACCATGAAGCAAACTAAATATAGATGGCAAGAAATCTGTAAAANGAGATTTCAGCTTGGCAAAATTTGGGCCTTCTTGCCCATGAAGATAAGAAGAGACTCGCTTGATAAGCGGGAGGGACCAGCCTCTGCTGAAGAGGATAAGGAATTAAACTTCAACACACAAGAGCAATTTCTTTCCTGCATAGTTTTAGTTGAATTTGTGCAGGCATGAGACCCTTTAGCCCAAATATTTATTTTAGATAAACGTGTAAGTGAATTAAAACAAGATTTTTGAAGGAAAAGAACACTAAGCAAAGGTATCTCTCTAGTCAAGCACAGAGGGTTATTTGTCTCGTGGTTTCACTGGTAGAAAGGGACCTGGAAGTAACTGAATTTGAGGCTAAATAAGTGAAAGCAACAGCTGGTCATGGTAATTCAAATGGGTTTATGAGATTTAGCAAGACAAGGCGACCAGGATCATTTTATACTTGTTATGCTTTTACATACAGGTTGTTCTAAATTATCCTTAAGATGCAAAAGCCATGTTTATAAAATCATATATATTTATATATATAAAATGTCTGTGCATCCACAAAGAGTATAATGTATTACTCTTAGTTTACCACTGCAGCAGTGATCTTAGAGAGCAAGAAAATGAAGAAAAAAATACAGTTTCTGTTCCATTTCCCAGAAGGAAAGCCCTGATGTACAAAATACATCAAAGACAATAGCAGGATAAAGCAAAAGTATTTTGAAGTTGTCTAAGGGGTAGGAGAAAAGGCTTCAATTTGGTGATTAAAACTAAGTTTAGGAATGATCTTTGATGTATTTTGAAACTCTGCCCACTCAGGCTGGTGAAGTTTGTGAAAGGCTGCCCGTCAAATGCTATGTCAGTGATATGAAAACAGCCAGTAAATCATCCTTCCCCTAGAAACATCAACAACAAATAAAGCAATGTCTGCAGCAGAATGCCAGCCTAATGCTCCATTAAGATGAATGTTTTAAACCATGAAGCAAACTAAATATAGATGGCAAGAAATCTGTAAAAAAGAGATAGCAGCTCATGGTCAAATTAGGAAGCTGTTAGTAAAACTAAGAAACAGCAGAACAATCAGCAGAAAAACCAGTAGAGTCTTTCAAAGTAAAAGTTGCTGCCAGCTGATCTTGTGACTGACAACAAACCAGAACTGTATGAAAATATTTAGATATTTGAGGATTGAAGGACTCAGTTTAAACTCACAGTTCTGTGTGAGTCTCAGAAGTACTTTTCATTTATCCTTTGGAGGAATTTTTCATCACAACTTTATGTCTTTGTTTGTTTTTAGCTTGATGGGGAAGTTCCCATCAGGACTGCTTCTTCATGCTCTTAGAAACATGTTGTTTCTGGAAGCATAGGCTGAAACATATATTGAAAAGAGCCATATACTGGAAGCAGCTCCTCAAAGTGGTATGGCTTGAATCTAATCTGAGACAAACAGAGAAAAAAAGGACAAAAAAACCCACAGGGGGTGAAATGGTAGAAGGAGGAAATCAGGAATAATGACAATAGGGAGAAAAATTGCATTTGCTAGTACACAGCATCTAAGCTTTGCTTGCAAGTTGCTGGATCTTTTCACTAGCTTTAAAAAAAAGAATGGGAATGATATGTAATTAAGACAGATTACGGGTTATATAGGTTAATGCACAACATCCCGGCTTGAACTCCAGGAAGTTATTGGCTTTTTTATTTAATTTAAAAATTAATGAAATGGGAAAATTACATGGGAAACACAAATGAGAGAAGCAGGGGAGGAAATGAACGGCGCTGGAGCAGTCGGGAGCTGGCGGACAACCCCGTGGCAGACAGCAAAGAGGAGGAAGAGGCCAGAGATGGCAGAGATGAAAATTCCCAGGATATTTTACATTCCTATTTCTTTCAGTTAACATCATAGCCAAAGAACTGAAGATAAGTGGCATTGGATGTGCTGAGCACAGCTCGGGTGTTGGTTTGTTTTTGACAAAACTAGTACTCCAAGGTCGCTCCCTTTGGGACAAACACTCCTTTTGATCTTCCTCAGAACGTCCT
>VYZU01089511.1:0-15722 GCA_013401355.1 Ceyx cyanopectus
ATATCTGTGATTCTGTGAACCCTAGCTCTGGAGAATTTGTCTGGGAGGGAGAAAAGGGAAAGGAAGGAAATGAGATTATTTACAAGAAAACACATCTGAAAAGAGTATCAGGAATCGTGGCATGGATCAGGTGCATACTGTCTCCAAGCAATCTCTTGTACGTTAGTTACCTGCTTGAAAACAGGTAAGGGAGGAAAACAAAACACACAACATACTGCTCTCTTCTTTCCAGCCTTATGACCTAAATAAATTCCCTAAATGAAACCCGAGAAATAAACATTGTTTTAGTTTAAGAAATATCATGATCAAAACATTAGCAGACATACAGTACTTCTAATCAACTTGAAGAGTCCTGAATAACAAATATTAAGTATAGTACCTCCTTACTATGAAAAGAATGCTGCTGCTGCACACAGTAAGAATCTCTATAAATATTAGCATAAAACTCAAGTATTTCTTACATCAATCAAAACTATTTGCTCACTTGAATGAAGGAAGTGGAGGTTCCTTGACCAAGGATCAGCTCAGGAAGCTTTCCAGACAGCCAGTGCAACAGGCAATGCCTTTGTAGCACACATGGCAAAGCTGTAAGGAAACACCAGCAATTATTCCAGCTTTTTCAATCAGGAGGAACTGTCATGTTCCTCCAAGACCTTTTGTAAACTATGCTGATGATGAGTGCAGAACAAGCCATGGACAGTGAAGTGCATTGTACGTCATGGCTCATGATGGATTTAAAATCATATGCTTCCAAGTTGAAGGTTGAAAATAAATTCTTCGAAACCACCACCTACTCTGTTCCCCACCATCTGTTGTTTTAGTTTACTCTTCTGAAAGGTAAACTTAGTTAATGAGAGTTATTTCTCTTGGCAAATAGTTCCCTAGACCATATGGTAAATACGTGTTAGCTGTTCAGAAGGATCATCCTGGCTCTAAGTGTTCTTATGGAGAAACATGACAGGGCCATTTAAACTTCCCAAAACACAAACCCTCTACCTTTTCTGGTATTGCCAGGGCCAGGAAAGCCCATGGCTACTGGTACCATGAGACTAGGTTTGTGTTTTAAGCACAGTGGGAACTTTGTCCTGCTTGTGTTTTAAGCACAGTGGAACTTTGTCTTGTGCTGGGATCACAGCAATTTGGAGATGCAAAGCTCTAAGCAGCACAACAGCTTTTTTTTTTTTTTTTCCCTTCGTTCAAGAACTACTGTGGCCAATGAACGAGAAAGAGGATTTAAACATGCAAGATTTGGAAACATAAAAATAGCTCAAGCTAGCACACGACAAAAGAGGAAAAATGGCAGATTTTTTTTTTTTTTGAGAGAAGATGCACTATCATTAGTGCTCTGGAGACTTTTCACAGAATGTTAGGGGTTGGAAGGGACCTAGAAGATCATCTAGTCCAACCCCCTGACACAGCAGGATCACCTAGACCAAGTCACCCAGGAACACATTCAGGCAGGTCGTGAATGTCTCCAGAGAAGGAGACTCTACAACCTCCCTGGGCAGCCCATTCAGAGCTCTGTCACCCTCACTGGGAAAAAATTTTTCCTTGTGTTTCTCCTAAACCTCTTGTACTTCAAATTACTCCCATTGTCTCTCGTCCTCTCTCTGGATGACGTTAAGAAGAGTCTGGCTTCATCCTCCCTACATTCACCTTTAACATATTCATAGACATTGATGAGGTCCCCCCTCAGTCTCCTCTTCTCCAGGCTAAAGAACCCCAGCTCTCTCAGCCTCTCCTCATAAGGGAGATGCTCCACTGAGTGTAGAGAGGATGGAGCCAGACTTTTCTCAATGTCATCCAATGACAGGACAAGAGGCAATGGGTGTAAGTTGGAGCACAAGAGGTTTAGGATCAACACAAGAAGGAACTTTTTCTCAGTGATGGTGACAGAACTCTTGAACAGGCTGCCCAGGGAGGTTGTGGAGTCTCCATCTCTGGAGACACTTAAGACCTGCCTGGATCTGTTCCTGTGTGACTTGGTCTAGGTGATTCTGCTGTGGCAGGGGGGTTGGACTAGACACCTGAGGCACACTCTAAATAAACATTCCTAGAAGCCATGTTGGACATTTTCCAAAGTATAATAACGGTTTCCTTATTTTTTAAGAGCCCACACCTCTTGTGTTGTAAGAACATGGTAGCAGGAACAAGGGAGGATGATAACAGGAAATCTTCTCAAACATATTTGAACTACCAAGTATCTATCACTTGCAGTTCCAGGGGCANACTGGACCCAGCACTGACCCTTGGGGGACTCCACTAGTCACAGGCCTCCAGTCAGACTCTGCTCCACTGACCACAATTCTCTGAGCTCTGTCCTTCAGCCAGTTCCCAATCCACCTCACTGCACAATCACTCAATATGCACTTCTTAAGCTTGGCTGTGAGGGTCCCATGGGAGACTTTTGCTCCTTTGCCCTTACCTTTATCTCCTAAGAAGTTTTGTAGCCACTTCTGAAGGAAAGATTATAGTAGCTTTGAAGTATATTCAACTGGTAAATGTCCTTACCTGACCTTTACAAAGTTTGTGTTGAGCATTCTTTCTGAATGCTACAGAACGGCTTGTAAAATTCATTATCACTGAAAATTAAAGCTGTAAAACTCAGCCGAATCCTCTGCTGAAGGGGGAAAAAGAAAGGTCTTTTCTGTCTTTACATTTCTCTTAGTTCTGTTCATCTTTGTTTCACTGTTTTGGTTTGGAGTTTTTTTGTATTGATATTTGTTGGTTTGGTTGGGGGTTTTTTGTTATTTTTATTATCATTATAATTAATAACACTGTAATATTGGATTTGTCTAATTCTTTACCAGAAAGGCCTGGAGATTTGTCACTAGGGTTTTGCTGGAGTGTACAATCAAGTTTGCATGTAAACCAGTCCTAAGTCAAATGAAAAGCAAGCAGCAACTACTTTGAATAAACTGTGAAACAGTTGTAAAGTGACAGTTCAGTTTACCATATAGAGTTTTGCTATTTTGAATGACATCTTCTCTCCTCCTCCAGCAGCACACAACTTTGTTTATTCTCTTCTGTGTGTGGCTGGGGAGCATTTTCCTGTAACCTGATGACAAAGATATCCTACATATATGTGAAAACAAAAACAAAAAAACCCACTAACCAATTTTTTTTTTTTCCCCCCAGTTTTATCTGGAAGTGAAGATAAAGGTATAAGAAGTTTGCATTTAGGTAAAAGTTGCAGTTGGGCTTTTAAAAGGAGCATCAAGCTGTTTCAGTTTGTGACTTTGATGTCAGTAGCAAGTTCTGCCAAGAGCACAAGATGACATGGATCTAGTTTTCCACCCAGCTAACTGTACAGAGCATTACTGCCTGTGTAGCTGAGTCAGTGGACAGTAACGTGCCTCTGACTTGTGGTTGCCCCAGGTCAGCACATTGGCCTGATCAGAGGACATCCAGGAATCATTACATCAGCAGCTGCCTTTGCTCTGGGTTCTGACTTGAAACCAGTTAGTAGAACAGAGGTTAGAGATTACATGCAGGAGGTAAGAAGCTGAAACAGAAAAGACCAACATCTCACCAAAAAAATGGCCAGTGTATTTCCCAAAGTCATGGAAAGCATAACTAAAGCAAACAAACCTTCCCTAACACCTTTCTTTATCACAATAACTTAATAAGCACGTTGAAGTGACAGTATCTTTGACAGCAAGATGCACTTGCTTCCTACGTGGATTTGATTGCCCTTTTTTTCTCCCCAGAACAAGAGACTGATGCCTCCTATGCAAGGTTCAGCATCAGGGCCAGATATAGATTATTCTTCCACATGGGATAATCAGTCCCTTCCCCAAAGCACTCTTTGTCTGCCACTCAGTCACAGATGATTTGGTTTAAGGTATTCATTATTCAGTCTCTCCCTCAAACAAATGACCCCTCTCTCCCAGCCCTGCAGCCTGAGCTGTGGCTGGTGAATCACGATCCACAGCTGGGTCATTAATGAAGTCTTATTGTAGTCACATCAGTAGCGTTACCCCAATTCATATGCAAGACTTCCCATGCAAATAGAGCAAATTGCTGCATCTTACAAATGCAATAATTAACACTAATTTCTCTGGAAAGCATCTGTGGTAATAAGCATAGACATTTTAGAAGCATCAATGAAATCCTGCAAACCCCTGCTTCTTTAAGGATTTTATGCATCTATGCTACCCAAACCAGCTGAAACTGAAGTCTGTCATGGTCTTGACTCGTGTCAATTAATTGTGCACTCTGTCAAACAGCACTGTGAATTCTCCAGAAAACACACAGTCAAGGCTCTGAAATATGAAATAAAGGGGTTTTATTACTTGTTATGGGAACAAACTTGCAGTGTTTATGTTCAATACAAGAAATCCCGAAAGCCCAAACTAAGATATAGTTAAAATGTCAAATACACTTAGTCATTGATTTATCTGTGTATTTAAAAACACAGATAAATGGAAGTCTACAGGTTAAAATTAAATAAATGAATAAAAAAAATATCCCTAGGAAGAATAACAGGCATGCAGATTCTTCTAAACACTATTGGTTTAATTCGCTTATCTTCAAATGTGGCCATCCTCTGCTGGAAAGCTGCCCTCATTCTTTTCTCCAGTCCCTTGTTGCTCAGGTTGCAGCTGCACAGCTCATTCCCATGGAAGTACACGTCTTTGGAGGGGGTCACAAAGGGTTTAATCATCTACTCCTCCAAGAAAGCACAGCAATGCCAGAATAAGCTTTCGCCCTTCTCCCCCAACCAGAGAGCAGGCAGGCAACCCTTGTGACTCCTCATCTAAGATCTGCAGACTTCATCGGGTGCCCTCCCTGTGCTGCCACCACCCACAGGTCGCTCCCCTACAGGGGTCTTCAGATCCTGCTCATTTAATGATCCAGTCATCCTGACTCATAAACTGGTGGGAAGTCCACACTGCAGAGCTAGTGAGATTTTTTCTAAAAACAGTAAGGCCAGTCTCATATTTCTAATCTCCCAGATAAATTGTGTTTAAAAGTCCTGGTCTTCCCTGGGAGGTACACACTTAAGTGACAGCAATCAAACTGGTATTCCACACTGCTAAGAAAAACAAAAACACTACAACACCACATGTATTCCACATCAAGGCTGCACACACACCAGAAGTTAGGAGAAGAATAAAGAAGGGTAAAAGTCAGAAGAGCAGCAGAGTGGCAAACAGTGGTACTGAAACAACTGCAATTCTTAAACATGCAAGGGAGTGAATATTGACTATATTTGTCAGATGAGAGTGTATCTGCTTTTTATTTTAGTATAACCATTTATGAACTTCAGTTTTAACTTAACATTTTCAAAATTAACTACTATGTGATTATGTTTTTATATAGATGAGTATCTCAAGCATTCTAATTGCTTTGGTGAGATGTGCACAAAGCTAATTGCCCTTGATTAGAAGGCTAGGACTTCAAAACAAATACTGATTTAACTTCTGTTATAACAGATTGATATCCCAGGCAGCTGCAAAATTTAGAAAGCACAGGTAACACCAGTAATAATAGCCAGTGAATACCATCATCAACCTTCACTCTAAATTCTGTACCAGTACTTCAATGGGGAAAGAGACAAGAGTGTTTGGGATTTTTGCTAAATTCTGAAAAAGTCTAAAATACTTTCTTCCAGTTCTTAATAATATATTTTACTATAATATTGAAAATGCAATATATAATAAATTAAGCACTCTCTAAAAGGTAAAAATACTGTAATTTGTGAAATGACAATTTTAATTGCTTGTTAGTGTGTGATTGAACAGGTCCTCTGAATATAATGGGTTTCTACAAAACATGTTATTATTTCTGATTGTATATGAATGCATCCTCCTTCTTACAGGACTCACAGGAATCTGGAAAAAAAAAAGTCAAAAAAGAAAAAAAAAAGGAAAGAGTGAAACAAAAATCACTTCCAAGCTTGAGTTCATCCTGAGCTACCAAATTAGCAACAGCTCAATGCAATTCTAGAAGCTTCCTGTGAGTAAACACCAGGTGACTTTGTTAACATACATGGAAACAAAAGTGTATCCAGCTCCAGAGACTGGGACATGCACTTGCTTTTGATACAGTTTGTCATCTCAGACTTTTCTACCACCAAGCCCTACCTCCAGGAATGTGGTACCTGTTCACAGAGGTTTAGCAGCCCCAGCAATCATAGAATCAATGTTAGGGGTCAGATGCCACCACCCAGATTAATAAAAAGCATCCAAGAACCTCCAGGACTACATTGATAATGCAGGTCAAGCCCCTCATCCTTCAATGGCACTACAGTCAGTTTTTTCCAGACACAGCAAGTTTTACCAAGACTTTTAAAACCAGAAGTAAAGTCTTCTGTGTAAGCCCATGAAGGGCTTTGCATTGTGTTATCCATCAGCCTTCAATGTAGGAGTAAGTTGGAGTGGGAGTAAGTTGGAGCACAAGAGGTTTAGGGTAAACACAAGATAAAAAACTTTTTCAGAGTGAAGGTGTTAGAGCTCTCTAGAACAAGCTGCCCAAGGAGGTTGTGAAGTCTCCTCTGGTGATATTCCAAACCTGCCTGGATCTGTTCCTGGGTGACTTAGACTAGGTGATCCTGCTCTGGCAGGGGAGTTGGACTAGGTGATCTTCTAGGTCCCTTCCAACCCCTAACATTCTGTGATTCTGTGATCTGCATATAACCACATCCATCTAACAGGATCACCATCCACTATTTTGAGATTCAAGCAGCTCACAAGACAGGAAGAGGCTGAAATGTAACAGGAAAGGTTATGGTGCTATATTGGGTGAAGGAGAAAGGGAGAGGAGATGCAAGGCAGAACAGAAGAAATTACAGTCATGACACAGACTCAAAGTTTATATACAAAATACTATTGAGTGGGAGAGGTGTTTGGTTTTAAACAAATAAAAAAAAAATAAATGAAAAAGTAGGAAATAAAAGCAGTTGTAATGATACCACAACAGATAACCCACTGCATTAAGAAGCTTTTCTGAAATACATATAAACATCCAGAGGCAAAGATCATGCAGGAGATATTGAAGAGGTAGAGGGGAGCAGAAAAGAATACAGAAACAAAGGAACCACTGCAATTATGAGAGAGCAGGTGTTTACAAAATGAATGTGTAGGCTGGTTTCTCTGAAGGTAAATAATGGCATTTTGACAGTAAATTGTGTTTTTCTCCTATGGCAACTCTGCTAACAGTGAAAAATTTCAGTCATCTTCCCTACAACAGAGAAATCAAATAACATCTGTGTACAGACTGCTCTGGGGATCTGTACTTTAAACTCACCTGGGACCACCGAGAGTCATGTCACAGTGGCTTTTCAAATTGACTTAAAGTCACAGCCCATCAAAAGGCAGAAAACATCAATACCAGCACCCCAGTCTCTCATGGCATCTCAAGTTAGGGACCTCATGTGTTTTGAGATACTTCTAACAACTGGGAAGTTCAATAGCTGGGTTTTTCGGAGCACCAACTACCCAGCAGTTTCCACCTTAGTGCCTGCCAGATTTTTGAGAAGCAGGTGATACTCAGCTATGGATCTGCCTTGCTGTTTTACAAACCAAGCAATTCCTCTGGGAGCTCACCTTCCAGTAATTAATTACAATGCTTCCATATGCCTCCACTCCTTTTTCTGTGTGAGGAAATTAACACGTTTTCATAGATGCATATAGCAAATAACTGTGGATCCATACATTTATTTTTGGAATTCCACATTTCCACTTATACCACAGTAAAAGCAGCTCATGAAACAATACTGGCATTAACTTGGAAAGACTAATGTTAAAATGAGTACCATATAATGGCAGTGCCATTCTCATTTTTTAATTCATTCATATTAAAAAAAAAAAAAAGGAAAAAAAAAAAAAAAAAAAGGAAAAAAAAAAAAAAAAAAAGGAAAAAAAAAAAAAAAAAAAGGAAAAAAAAAAAAAAAAAAACAAAACAAAACAAAACAGGAAAAAAAAAAAACCAAAAAACACAAACCCAAAACAACCAACCACACCAACAAAAAAAAAAACCCACAAAAAAGAAACCAGTGGAGCCACAGCAATTCCTCCTCCAAAATTTTCCTTTCCTTTTCCAGTTCCAAAAAGGAGCATTCCTCTTCTGCTGATCACTGGCATTTAAGAAAGTCCTATCTTTGGGCCACTCTCAGTTCCCCACACTCCTTCACCACCAAGTCAGTGTGCTCAGGACATGCAAATGTGGTTCAGTCTCCAAATGTGATTCATCCTCAAGGCTGGTGACCCACTTTGACTGACAGAATAACTGTTGTGAAATGAAGTCTAACAAACTGGCGCCAAAAGAATAGTCGGCCATGCATAATCCAGACAGAGGCACGGCTCTATTATGCAACAGAAATAATTGAAATATTGGCCTCTCTCTCCCCATTTTACTCAGTAACAGATAACATTCCTGGTGGGATTAATAACTGGGAATCGAGGAGAACTAGGATTAAAGACTGATACATATTTCAATACAAAGAAAGTAAGAAAGAATCACAAGATGTGCTGCTTCTGAACTGCCTCAGTCAAAATAAATAAAATTCTTTAAAGATGCTGCAGGTACTAGCTCATGCATAAGGAGGCAGAGGCAGCAAATTACTTCACTCCTTTTTTAAAAGGAAAATGACATTGCAAAACTGTGTCTTTCAAGAGGCCTAATGTGGCATTAACAAGAAACTAGATCAGTCTCTCCAGTGCACAGGGTAGCATCCAAACAGCTCAACCAACCTGCAACAGTTCTGATGGTGAGTAAACGTGCAGAGCAGGTGTCTGAGACTACAGGAAGGAAGCAAGATGTCTGTGAAATCTGCATGTCTACAGCTGAATATAAGATACTCTAGACAGTATTTTGAATCTAATTGTCTGCTGGAACACAGCCTTCTTTCAAGGGACATAGCTTGAAGAGCTTTTCCTATTAAGGGAGTACCCAGTAAGCTGTGCATAATGCTGAAAAAAACAAATCTAGAAAATTATCCATTTTATGTCCTTCAGTGAGCCTATATTAACTGTTGATCCACAAATGATCAGAGTGGAAGAGTAATTTCTTTGGCAAAGATGAACCTGTAAGTTACACTGGGCCTTTAGTAAAAGTTTGTTCATTACTCTTTCCTTCTTGATCTTGGATGGGTGTAGTAGAGAACATTATCCTTCTTTTTAAGGAAATGGACAGTTTCCATGGTTAGAAGTTCCACATGGAATTCAAGAAAAAGTTTTAGATATGGTTAGGGAACCAGATCTCTTCCACTTATGTTTATTTTTGCAATCAGCCTGTTGGGAAGATCATTTTCTTAGCCTTTGTATCATAAAATATTAGGGGTTGGAAGGGACCTTGAAAGATCATCTGATCCAACCCCTCTGCCAGAGCAGGATCACCTAGATCAGGTTGCACAGGAATGTATCCAGGTTGGTTTTAAACATCTACAGAGGAGACTCCACAGCGTCTCAGAACAGCCTGTACCAGTGTCTGTCACCCTCACCACGAAATTTCTCTTTGCATTTACATGGTATCTCCCATGTTCCAGCTTGCACTTGTTGCCCCTTTCCTATCACTGGATGCCACCAAGAAGATCCTGGCTCCATCCTCCTGACTCTCACCCTTTACATATTTACAAACATTAACCAGGTCTCCCCTCAGTCTCCTTTTCTCCAGGTTAAAGAGTCCCAGCTCCTTCAGCCTTTCCTCAACAGGGAGATGTTCCACTCCATCATCTTTCTGGCTCTGCACTGGACTTTCTCAAGTAGTTCCCTGTCCTTGAACTCAGGGGCCCAGCACCAGACACAATATTCCAGAGAGTAGTGGGGCAGGAGAACCTCTCTAGACCTACTAACAACAGCCCTTCTGATCCAGCCCCGGATGCCACTGGCCTTCCTGGTCATCAAGGGCCCATTGCTGGCTCATGGTCATCCTGCTGCCCACCAGGACCCCCAGATCCCTTTCCCCGACCCTGCTCTCCAACCGGTCACTCCCCAACCTATCCTGGTAGTTGAGGTTGTTCCTGCTCAACGCAAGACTCTACAGATGAGCTCTCTTCATCTTCTGAGCTGCCTAACATACTAGGTTTAAGTATCTCAAGTAATTTCCTGTCATAGGATAGGGGTCCTTAATTACTGGATACGTGTAGTGATCTAATTTGACTACATAATGCATGCATATTGCCTGGTAACATTTCTGAGTGGACAGGCATTGCACACTGGAGGATAACTACAAATCTGAGGTGGAGAAGATAAGCAGCAAGCACTGAATAATTTGGGACAAGGACTGTTAACACTCACCCTGGGTTCTCCCAGGGAGCAGGACACCAGTATTCAAGTAGTTCCAGGACATTTGTCTTTTGCGCTCTCAGTGCAGGAGCACTCTGCCCTGAGCATTATGCACCAAGTGGGCTTGGGTGTTTTCTTGGGAGACATGATTATTCATGGTGGTAAAAGCCAGAACTGCACCCTTAGGCTTCTAAGGTTTTGTGCCTTAATGATGAAATAGCAGCTATTTTTCCCTGCGTAAAATAATGTATAAACCTAAAAATATGATTGCAAAGCCCAGTGTGTGTAAGGGGACAGGAAGCACGTACAGGTTTTTCAGGATGTCATATTTCACAATGTACATAAGTTTAGCCAGTTTAAAGTAAAGATTACAGCATATGACTATTTCCAAAAGAAAAAAAAATAATTATAAAAATCTTAACAGAGCTTCCCAATGTGTTAGGGATACTTTAAATATCATAAAGTATATTCTAGAGCTAGTTACAAATCTAAATATAAAACCTCTGAAGTGAAAAGCCTCTCAGGGTGTATATGTACCATGTTAAACTACAGTAGCTCAACTCCTAGAATCACTTTTTTGTGGGCCTTGTGCTTCCCTTCCGCAAGACACTACAAGATGGTTTACACAGAAAGGAGGGAGTTTGTCTAATACAGACATCAACTGATATTCCTGACACACTTTCCTATCCTACTTTTTGTTTACTATTCCTTTCAAACAGAAAAATGTAATGAAAGTTCACTTCCATGACAGAAATTTTCTTTTTAACAGTTTTGCCAGTGTTTTATGGTTTCCATTGGCATAAAACTTTGACTTTGCTCCTGATGTTCCACTTTTTACAGTAAAAAGTGATTTCTGCATTAATATAAGCCAATTGGATGTGTTCTACTTCTAAATGCAAACAAAATGTTTTGGGGGAAACAAACAAACAAAACAAAAACCTACTCTTTAAGAACTATGTAAAAAACCAAACCAGTCACACAATCCAGCTGCACCCCAGTGACTTCACCCATGGTTAATAATGAAGGAAGTAGAGGGCAGACACTAACACAGCTGGTGCAAGTGACATAGTTGATGCAGTAACAAAATATTGTACTGGTACAAACTGGCATCTGGAATGAAGTCAAACAAGAACATTGTTTTTCACCTGTGTTACTACAGTTATTTTACAGGATTAATGCAATGATTAGAACTCAGGAGTTGTGGGTAGAAGTTATTCTAAGCAACTAAAGTTGCTTAAACAAAGTGCTAGAATCCAACAACTTAAAGGAATTGCTTCCTTTTTCCCTTAAGATGAAAAGCACGCACAAATTGTAATTAAGTGAACTAAAAACTCTCTTTCTGTCATTGGTCCAACTTCATGAATCAATTATTAAACTGAAAATTGAGAGTCATACAGAACTGACTAAAATGTGGCACATGATGTCTGAACACTTCCTTACACAGAAAACCAAACCCCATGAAAATCTTACTCAGAAAACATGGCCTATGAACCACACTTGAAAACCACACACTACAAGAGCAAGGTAGTAAAAAAAAGATATGTTTCAGATTGTGAAGATATGCAGTTTTTTGTGGTGGTATCCAGACAGGAACACACACATGAATCCTAGTGTTTCAGGTTAGGACTTGGGGTTTCAAAGCTGTACTGCAGAAGTGTTTCCCAACCTTTTAGTATTGGATGTGAATGCAGTAAAGGTTTCTTTGACAAACTTCAGACATTTTGTGGTGTAGAAACATTGATCTAAAATCCATTACTACTCTGACACTGGCCTCCAGAAGGGAAATTTTTCTCCATGTTCTCCCTGACTGCAGTGTTCTAGACCTTTAGAGATTTATGTGATAAGTAGCAGTACCAGAGTGGGTTAGGGAACAGACATTTTTATCTTTTTTCAGATAGTTCTGGGTTGCTTGAAGCAGTTGGGAAGTGGATGTTTCAGAGTACTATGAAAACAGATGAGGAATACACTATGATGAAGAGTCACAAGCCTTAACACCTTCTCCTTCACATGACTGGAAGTACCTCCACCCACCTTGTGATCAAAGCCATGTGACCAGAAACACTGGCTTTGTGAATGAAGATAGAAGTCCAGATGCAGTTTCAAAGGCAGGGGAAGGAAAAGTTTCAGGGTTCCAGACAGAGGCAGCAGGGAATGGCCATGGTGAACTGTCCTACCTCACTGTCTTACTATCCATTTGAGCCTCAAAACCCTTCAATAAAGAAAACTATTATGGCTTCAACCATGGGGTTTTTTTAAGCTGCAACAGGACATGCTGTACAATGTTTATGGAACTTTTACACTCACCAATTTCATAGCTACCAATGAGACAAGTCAGGAAGGTTGTTCTTCCTGACCTGTGATTGAAGCTTCCTTCAGACACTCCTGAAGCATGTACAGAAAGGTCAGCCAACAGGTTGGGAACTCCCACTGCACTTCAGTTTTTTCTGGTAGAAGAATGGAATACACATTATTTTCCCACTGTGAAGTTCTCTTTGCTGCCTGGNGACAGGGAAGTCCCATCTCTTCCCATGTGGTCTTCCTGCCTCAGCTCTCATCAGTGCCTGTGCTCATCTCATGCATGCTTCGAGTGGCCCCCTTGTCCTCCAGCAGTAATTACTCCTTCTGTAAGTTTTCTTTTGCAAACAGACATCACCATCTTTTAACTGTTTTCTCCCCTTCCAATCACCTGACAAGATGAGCTTTGACTTGGAGGGAGGTTATGAGGCTGGTAGTTTTTAAATAAATATTTTTAATTACCTGATTGGGCTCCCATTTCCTCCTCCTCTCCCCAAGGTCTCTAGGACTGATTCCCCATCCCCACAACCCATTCTCATTTCACAATGAAATGTTTTTTCACAGAACAGTATATTAATGTCTGGGGATGATACTGAGGCACAGCAGCAAGAAGGTAGCCAGAGGAGGATCTGCCAGGGCCAGCACCAGAAGCTGCACCTCCTGCCCCCACTTTGGGATGCCACTTAGCCTTTTCATTTCACATGCTAGTAGTAAAAAGCATCCCCTTGTCACATGCTTTTCCAGGGTAGACGTGTGCACCTCTCTGGCAGGAAGATTTTACAAGTAATAGTGAAATTGGAGCTGAAAAAGCAGGCGTGTTCATAGAAAGGTAAGTGCAGAACATGAAGGATAAGCCCAAACATGTCTGGTATCACCAGCCCTCCTAAGAACACTTCAGACTTGCTAAAGGAACATGAGTGAAGAGAGAAAGAAGGAAACTGAAAATGTGTTATCCATTTAGCAGTACTTCAATGAAATTCAGCATACTTTGAGTATTTTTAGTGTAAACATCAAGTCTGACTGTTCCTTGAATTACATAATTCATGAATGGTGCTGAGAAGTACAACGAATAAGGTAAAATACAACAACATTATGTAGCACCTGAGAAATGAGTTTTTCAGGATTTGCTTCCAATGCAGAAAACTGTGCAATGTGTTCCACAAGCTCCACATTTTTATGAGGAAGCAGCATGTGCAAGAGATTTTAAAGTCCATTTCCTAAAGAACTGTTACCTAACAGAAGCCTTCTCTGCAGTTCATTTGTATTTTTAGACAGTACAGTAAGAAACAGTAAAATAAAACATTAAAGTGGAATTTACAAGCTTCTAAAATTAAAGTTGCTGTACAGAACGGAGCTCATAAGAAATCAGCAGTAATTTCAGAGTTTAACTCTTCCATTGGTACTCATTTAATCTACAGAAATTAACTCTGTATAAATTCACTGCAATCGTATCACTTATTAAAGTCTAATAGGAACAGATCTATCCTAGAACTCTGCTGGAAGCAAATCCAGCTGATTAAAACCACTGGCTATTCACCTACATTATTTAAATACTCAACAAAGCACATGTATTTGATGAGCATTGGAAAATAGTGAAGTCAGGCTGGATGCATCCTTCAAAACTGAGCAAACCAGGATAACCAGTAGCACATGTTATTAAATTACAAGTTGAATTATTAAAGCCATTAAAGGTATCACGCAAAGAACACCAAAGAAGTCCTGTAATCTTATTGAAGAATTAAGTAGTGGAAATCTATTCAGAAGAATTGCTTTGGATAAAGGAACAGGAATGTGAAACTGGCATAAAATAAGTGGCGAATCCATTAAGAATACATTTCCTTCTGTAATTTTCTTACCAAAATCTAGATAAAGTATATGTGGCTGTACATACCATGAATACCAGAACCTGTTCAGGCAACAAGACTAATGCTATCAAAAATAATTCCTTAAATTAAGTATGGGTCACAAAGTATTGGACCTTCTGTCAAAGTGAGACTGAATCAGATATGAGTATTAACCAATGTGGTTTTATTATGAGCCAAAAGGACATTTACCTATCATAATTCTGCTGCACTTCTTATCAGGGGCTTATCACGAGGGAGGCACCTGAAATGATGCCTAGAATTCAAGTGAAGAGAGGTGAAACCGTATCCAAACTACTTAAAGCCTTTACCATGCTTTGATTGTCTTGGTACTACTGTGAATATTCACAGATCAGTCACCTACATTTACCCCAACATTTAAAGTGCAAAGCAAACTGACAGTATTGACTCTTGAATTTCACAACTGCAGTTAATCTAGTCCTTTCTATAAGCAGCAAGCTAGTCACTGAAGAGATCCAGGATTCTACAGAGCAAGTAAGGAGGGAAAAAATGGCATAAGGAACTACCTATTACAGCTACTAATGCAAATTATTGATAATGAAGAGCAATGTAACTTTTTTACTCGGGAAGACAAGAGAACAGCTGACAAGAGGGAAAGTCAGCAGTTTCTCCAACCCTTCTCCTTTGCAGAGCACCACAGATATCTGAGTAGCTGCCATTTGTGAGTGATTTCAAGATCAGAGGCTACCTTGTTCACTGCAGTGCTGGAAGAAACCTTCAGACTTGTATACTCTAGTGTGTTCTTTGTTATTATCCTAATATCTTTACACACTGTTTAAAATAATTTATGTGTGTATATATCTGCCATAGTTAAAGGAGCATGGGTTCAAAACCAGTAGCTACTTATCTTTGCTCCATTTGCTGGAGTCAAACCTTAATATTAGCAGGGGTTAGTGGAAAGGTCCTAAATCAGATGAATATTCCAATATTTTTGTGTGCAAGATTACTTAGATAATCCTTCTTACTGGTGAGCCTTCAGACCACTGGCAATACCAGACAGCTCAGGAAATAACTGATTTGTACTAAGTGCCCCAAAAAATGTGTTAACTTGGCAGTTAAGTCTCATGACATGTGTGAGGTTTAGTAAACAGGTTTGTTACTGAATAATTGTGCATGACATCTGCTACCAAGTTCAGCAGTTCTCAGTGAAAGGAAGCGTTGGTTACAAGCACTGCAGGCAGTAACAGAGAAAACATTCTTAAGAGCTGGCTCGGAGCAACAGGAATAATCACTGCTCTAGATTCTGCTGTTGAAGTAAAAGCAGATTATTTGCTGGCATTCAATCTGCATTCCAAAAAAAAAAAACAACCCAAGA
>VYZU01089513.1:1113-28994 GCA_013401355.1 Ceyx cyanopectus
CACAGTACTTTTAAAAGTTTGATTTTTTTTTCTTACTAGTTACTATGATGAGTATCACAATTTACTAGAAAACATTCTGCCTTGATTTTAGAAATGTAGAACATGAGCTGTATTTTTGGATTCTGCTAAAGTAACATGTGACTTCTTGAAATAATTTTAGTGAAAATGGTCATCAGTCAAGCCTAGCAACAGTAACAGGTTAATTAAATATTATCTAACCTCTGTCTTAACTGCCAAGACCTTAAGCATGCATTTAAAGACTGGACAGCTACAAAGATATTGGAGACACTGGGTTATTACTTTAGACAAAGGAGTTAGTTCATCAGTAGTGAAATGTTTGAAAAATAGGCAGCATAAAAATAATAGTTACAGATAATGATGTGGACATCTTCCCTGCCATTGTCTAAGAACAGATCTTCTGAAAACAAACAAACAAAAAGCTTCAAACAAANCACAGAAAAAGATATAAATTATTCCTCCTAAAAAAAGTTGTTTATCTATAGAGTGGAGAATGGCCCAGCTGTACAGTCCAGTTTGAAAAAACATATTCTTAGATGGCTTGAAAGATCTTGAATAGTATGAGAAAATAGCAGTATGATAGTTAGAAACCAATAATTCTAGTATTCTGAGCAATACAGATTAATTTCTGGTTTTGGAAACTGCGTCCAGCTAAGGCCTCAAAGTGTGTAGTCTGGGTAATTGGAAACACAGAATGTTAGGGGTTGGAAGGGACCTAGAAGATCATCTAGTCCAACACCCCTGCCTGAGCAGGATCACCTAGACCAAGTCACACAGGAACGCATCCAGGCGGGTCTTAAGTGTCTCCAGAGANTACCCACTTTATACACAGCCCAAACAGTTTATTTCACAGTTGAATACTGGATGATGTACAGTTTGGATTTCAAACACAAACACATACCTGTTAAATTAAAGAAGACTGAAAATCAGTAGGCAAATTCTTTCTGACGTAACATTTACTTTTTATGGCTCATGTATCACTCTTACTGGAATCCCCTCCTGTTTTACCTTACTGTTGCTGCATAGGATTAAGAAGACTGCTTTCCTTTTTTTTGTCAGTAGAAGAGCTCCAAGGCAACTAAGAGTGTCTACATGCCTGCAGGGAGTCAAGCTGGGTGCCTGCAGCAGGTACACAGGCTGAAGACTCACAAGACAAGGCTGTTCAGCAACAGACGAGGAGCATACCAAATTAAAGTGGTCATGCAACTATAGCCCCAGCTTCCATCACAGCATTATCTGTTTACTAAGAATAGCTGTAGTGGTCAGAGCAAAGCCTTGTCTAGGATTCTGTGCAATTATATGGCTCTTCAGACTCTCACCATTAACACCCACCTATGAAGGTGTGAACAGTGAAACCAAACAGACCTTTCCAAGGGTACTCCTGTACCTTCTGTCAGGGCTATGGGCAAAGCGCCAGGCTGCCAACTAGGTCCAGGCCTGAGCTTAAGCTAACTGGGCAAGACACAAAAATTGCTGGATGTGACATATAATGCAAGAAAAGAGAGAAATCAGAGACAGAACAGCTGGATTTCACAGCAGGTTATGCGAAAAACTACCAAGCCTCTCAGCTAACTGTGGGGAAGTACTGGGAACCTTTTGAGAAGCAGCATCTTGACAGTCCAGCTGTTTCTAGCTAAAAGTATTAGTAATACCATATAAACCTGAAATTCCCTTGGCATCAGTATCAGAAGTACTCATTTGTGTACCCACATGACAAAACGAGGAGAAATTAACTGGGGTGGGCTGTTGACTTGGAGGAAGCCTGGGTTAAAGAGAGGTACAAGGAAGTGAATTGGAAAACTGGAAAGGTGATATCAAGGTATATAAGTATATGGCCATTGCTTCCTGGGAATATATGCTGGTTAGCTCTTCAGCTGAACGCTGTAAACTCAATCAGGACAAAACAAACCTGTTGTCCTGACTATTCCACACATTGTGAAACCTACGTCTGTATTCAGGGAGAAGAGGATTTTTTCTCAGCTGGCAGGGTGGATTGCATCTTGACACAATCGTGTCAATCCTCATGGCATTCCTCAGTGAGTGCCTTACCCACCACATCCTAATATTCCCAAGAACACTCTCCCAGCTTCCCAACCTTCTGGTTTAAAGACTTGCTGGCCATGAAGTGGCACCTGTGTACTTAACAGCACTAAGCAATTTTCCTTCCATGAATTTGTCTGAAGATGTTTCAAGTAACATAAAACATTAGCTACAACATCCTGTGGCCAAAAAAAATACCACAAACAGCATCATGAGATCTAGAAAAACATCTAAAACCTCTAAGAAAGCAAGATGAAACCAGTATGAGTGCTGATGAGTGGAATGCATTATCCATACAGAAAACAGTCAGAGAACAGTCAGTCCTTCTAAATTACCCAAATACCAAGTCTACGTAAGAAATGTGTTAACAGATTCCATGTATCTTCTGTTGACAATCATTTGTGGAAACTAACAACTGGTCTCCCTGGAACACCAGTCCCATAGTGGTGGAAATAAAAGTTCTTATAATCTGTTTTACATGCCACCTTTGCTAAACTCCACGTCCACAGAAAAAGATATAAATTATTCCTCCTAAAAAAAGTTGTTTATCTATAGAGTGGAGAATGGCCCAGCTGTACAGTCCAGTTTGAAAAAACATATTCTTAGATGGCTTGAAAGATCTTGAATAGTATGAGAAAATAGCAGTATGATAGTTAGAAACCAATAATTCTAGTATTCTGAGCAATACAGATTAATTTCTGGTTTTGGAAACTGCGTCCAGCTAAGGCCTCAAAGTGTGTAGTCTGGGTAATTGGAAACACAGAATGTTAGGGGTTGGAAGGGACCTAGAAGATCATCTAGTCCAACACCCCTGCCTGAGCAGGATCACCTAGACCAAGTCACACAGGAACGCATCCAGGCGGGTCTTAAGTGTCTCCAGAGAAGGAGACTCCACAACCTCCCTGGGCAGCCTGTTCCAGAGCTCTGGCACCCTCACTGAGAAAAAGTTTTTCCTTGTGTTTACTCTAAACCTCTTATGCTCCATATATAAATAAACATGAAGAAAATAAGCTAGTTGTTCTTGGTTTTCACAAGTGTTAAAACCCTCCCCCCACAAAGTATTGAAAGAAAAATTGAAATTGCCTTATTAGTTTTCCCCTCTAACCCCCCCACCTGCCCTCACAGCCATTTAATTACATTATCAGTGACATTATGAGCTCCATGTACAATAATCCAAGCTACCTGTAGGTCCAACACATCTACACAGAGTACTCAGGGTCAAATTTTAGCCACACCAACAAGGACAGAAACAGGCAAACATCATGAAAGAATCAGAGAACTAAAGCAATCATTCAAATGTTTTAATACGATGCCGTTAAGATTCATTATTTCAGTTTCCCATTAATCATGCCAATCAACAAGATGTAAGAGTGTTCTCCCTCTAAAATCAACAGGAATGTCACATTTCATTTGCTGAGTATTGTCACTATTAATCTCCATGGAAACAGTTGTGATGGAAAAAACCTCACTGGCATATTGTATCACTGGGTGAATCAGACATGAAGACTCTAATTAAAGAGGACTCTTGCTAAATATACACACAGCCTGCAAACCAGCAATGCTAATAACATTTTCAAAATGGTCTTAAAATACAGGCAGAGTTTTTATTAAAACTAGTAAGTCAGTCTTGTGGTCAAATGCAAAGGTTTTACACCAATCAAAACCCTCCTTTACTTAAACCAAACCAGTTCAGCAATTCTTGCTGCCATGATGTCTATTGTGTGTATTTTTAAGTAACAGCTGACAAGTTATACCAATTAAACATCACAAATTGTATATAACTCTATATTCAATATACTGCACAAACTTTCCACATACTATGAGACTTAGACCAGCGCTTGCAGACATCCCATGACATTTATGACTAATGTGCAGATACACACACTCACAAACAGGACACAGGGCCTGGGTGTACCACTGCATGAAAACAAGAAAGTGCTGCCATGAACTGCCCTCCACAAAGCTACCCGAGCTTTCTCTGGTTTTCACATCTACCTGACTTTAACCATTCACTTACCACTTCCTGTGGTATTCAAAAAAAACCACACCAAATACAAAAGGACATGGACTAAATCCCCAAAATCCATGAGGAATTGCCCTATCAAAGTAACTAATTTTCAACCTAAGTAGTCACTCTACATATTTAAGGGATTATTTAAGGATGAAAGGTGCTCCAGAAATTTCAAGCTGACAGCCAAATCCCAAACAGCTTCATAAGTACACAGCTCCTATGTTTGTTTCATGTTAATTATGATAAATTAAAAAACATTCTAAAAAAATATTTCATTAATAGACCAAGGAAAAAATACAGTCTCTACTCACAATGAAAATGACATCGAAGTTACATGGCATGTCAAGGTCCAAAACATAGTGTATAAAGTTGAGAGGGGGAAAGTGTCACACAACAAGAACCCCTATAAACATGGACTGTTTTCTGGATGCAGCAGGACTTTGAAGGAGTCTTTTCAAACACAAGCCATTGTATCTTCTGGAAAGGGCTTCTTAACTCAGGCACAGAGCCACCGTACTGCAACTGTTCTGTTCTCAGGTCCATGCTAGCTTGGACACCAGTCCTCTTCCACCTTCTGCAACACACTTCATTGCACAAAAAAAAAACAACTCGAACATGTCCATACAAATTTTTAGACATGCTCCAAGAAAACATATTTCTGATTAATGCACTCATAGTAGCAAAACAAAGGGACAGCTCCAATTCAAATTCTTTGCTATCAAAAATTCACTTAGGGGTTTCATATTAATGAATAGCATGGGAGAGACTCATTATAGACAAATGGATAGTATTTGAAATCTGACATATTAGTCCATAATTTTTATAGTTACAACAACACAATACAAATTAAGTGTAAATATAAGTAAGTTCAACTAATAAATGTGCTTCAAATTTGACATTCAGAAGAAAACACTGCTGGGAGGAAAGATGATCTTTCCTGATACTATGTCAGAAGGCATTTAAACTTTTCTGCATGAATTACTGCCTTCTTCATTCAAAAATTTTAATTCCACTGATTTAAAGAGGTTTATCACCTCAGAAGTATGCACTCTCTCCAAATAATGTCATGTACATAATTATGCATATTTTTTATAAAGCTAATCTCACAGAATCACAGAATGTTAGGGGTTGGAAGNTGGGGTGCCCAAAACTGGACACAGTATTCCAGATGGGGCCTCACCAATGCAAATTAGAGGGGAGAAGAACCTTCCTTGACCTTCTGGCCACACTCTTCTTAATGCATCCAAGAATTTATTTACTTAGTTATCTATTTACTTAGAAGTTATTTACTTAGGAATTTTTACTTCCTAAGAATTAAAATTCAAAGCCATTACCAATGACAGGTGCAACTATTTTGTTGCAACACCAGCATAAACATGTATTTTTAAAATGTTTTTTAAAAACTGTGCATCTATGTTATCTATGCAAAAATATGTCTAAATTATTATGAAGATACCATAGTTATGCAAAACTAATAAACCTGGAAATGTATAAACTGAGAAAAGAATAACCAGCATCTCAGGTGTTTCACAACTACTGAAAAACAAAACACAAGATAGATTCAGGAAAGCAAAAAAATCATAAGCACAAAAAGAAATAAGTAAGGCACAGTAAGGCACTACTAACTAAAATGAAAAGCAACTCCAAAGTACTTTGTATTACGACAGCCAGTTAATATATAGGTCTGAAAATTTACAAAATTTTGAAAGAATTTTGCATTTCAAATTATATGCTCATGTCTTATAAATTTGTGAAGAACTGGGTAAATAAATGACCCTCTTGCTCTGGAACACTTCTGGTGACTTCTCAAACACTTGTGTTAATCACCATCAGGATGAGGACAGTAAAATAGAAAGATATAAGACTTGATAAAACATGACAACTATATTTTCTTATTTCATGTCAAACTGTGATTAACTGACAGCAGTTTTGGATCACTAACAAAATTAGTTTATTTAATTCTGACTTCTAATACTTGATTGTTTTTATGTTCATACATAAAACAATAAAATATTTGAAAATTTAATTTCACTAAGATTTTTACCTATAATGTTATGAATGAAGCACACAGGAAAATTTATTTCAGAAGTATGCAAGCTGTTACACAACCTATATAGTTGTGTATGCTATGCTTTCTAACTTTTCTAACATTAAACATGATGCTACATGCACTACAATAGAACTGGTCTGTATTGTTGTAAACTAAGTTTTTGAAGATTATTTCATTTCAGAATGAAGTATGAGGACATTTAAAAAAAAATAAATTAAGAACACATACACAACTCTCCCCTAAAAAACAAAACAAAAACCAGAAACACTACCAAAACAAAAAACAAAAAAACAAAAACCACAAAAAAAACCCCAAAACCCAAAAAACAACAACAAATGCAGAAAGCTGTTTAGAACTTTGCTACCCTACCAGAAGTCTATTTTGGGACTATTATGCAAATGTATCATAGTTCTAAGAAAATACATAAATAACACTAAAAACATGAGACAATTTTTGCTTGACAGGAAGTATGAATTCACATAAAAATTAAAGAACCTTTGATTTACAGCCCTAATGCTTATTTTTCCAAGTAGCTTAAGCATTTTGATAAGAAATCCTCCTTGCAGAAGATTTTCAATTATTTTATATACCTGAAATGCTTATTCTCAAAAAAGCCCCAACTACATTATTACAAGGTAATACAATGCATTGACACATCACTGTAGTTTTATTAAGGAGACTCATCAACATTTGCACTCGTAATCTCTTTTTAGCTGTTCAGCAGGATTTGTAGAGTTCCATTTTTGGTAAACACTTCCTTAAATCCAGAGATTGAAAATCAGAAGGCTCAGAGTTTAAAAAACGCAAAAATAAAATCCTTTCCTGCCCATTCAGAAGTTTGAGAGATTGTAACCATAATCCAAAAACAAGCAGCTAATTTACATCACACAACAGTGATTTTCAAGGCAAAGAACTGCGGACAGCCAGTTGTTTCCTTCTCTCTACCTGAAACCCTAGTCCTAGTTTGCCCACATAAGAAGCCCTAAAGAGATAAGCTGCTCTAGTAGGCCACAGCAATGCTGATCTGTCCTACAACACAAGGATATCCTCATCATTTATAGATATCATGTAAAGTCTTGAGGTATTTAATGATCTACAATGAACTAAAGACTTTGATTATTTCATATTGTAATCAAAGCTTTTTCAGTTACATTTCAAAAACATATACACACATAAAAAATAGATAACTGTATATGTTTATTGTACTTTGTATGACTGAATTTATAAATTGACAGCAAGGAACAATTTCTGTTATCAGTCAAGGTATATCCTGTGAGTGGCAACTGTACAGATTCTTTAAAAATACAGCAGGATCACATCTAGTTTGCAGAGTCTTACATAGCATTATCCAGGTACCTAAAGATATGCCTATGTAGTATGTCAAGTAAATCTGATCTGTAGCTGCTGCCATGCTATGGTAAGATGATGCAAAAGCAAAACAAAACCAGATCCAATTATTTTGGTGGTAATCTTGTAAATTCTCTCCTCCTTAACCTCCTTCCAAGCTGCAAAGAACATGAAGTAAAATATTATCCTACATTGTCCTCCTCCAAGACCTCGTCCACACTATGTATGTCAGTGCAGGGAATAGATACCATCACCAAATACCTCAACAATGTAAGGTAACAATGTACCACAACAAGGAGGTAAACAAGGGTGATCATCAAGGTGAGAAAAATTTATGACAGTAAATAAACTAGGTAGGAAAAAAGACTGACCTGTAATCTCCCTTGATCCCAGTTCTGAACTGTTTAACGGGAAGGAAATACTATTCTTTTCCTCTTGAGACCATCCACTCTAAAAAACTGTTGATGAACTCTGATTATAGCCACAGAATGGAAAGAAAATGGTACCCAAATAGCAGCTGGGCATTTTTGTTAGTTCCAATAATTCTTACCAAAAAAAGTGCTACCAAACAGAAAGAGCCGTTCAGTTCTAGGGATAGGAGCAGTTTAGGAAAACAAAGAAATGATGAAAACCAGGCATATCCTAGAAAGAAAGAATATAATGTAAAACTTTTACCTCAAAAATCCCTTTGAACAAAGCGAGATATTAAAATATATAAAAATCCCCTGGTTCTTGTGAGACAGAGAAAGCAGAGAAGTCCTTTAATATCAAAAAGCTTCTGTGGGATGTGGAGAGAAACACACGCAGGCAGATGTTCTTAAACATCAAGATACAAACAAAACATTTAAGGTGTCATGTAAAAAACCTGTTGTAGAGACCTTTCTGTCAGCAACCATGTGGCACAACCAATTCATTTGCAATTTGCTTATTGCAGCTTGCTTCTATTCTGCTTCAAAATCACTTGTTTCTGCTGAAAAGCCCTCAGCTCCAGTGTATGCTTATTTATGTGTAACACATATCCTTGAAATAATCACTTAAGTATCCAGATCTTACAGAGAAGCACATGCAGCAACTACGTGCAATCATATCCAGAGGAGGGCAACTTTTTTTTTTTTTCAGCCCCCCAATTTACAGTTCAGAGGTGGTTTAACTTTGGTGGGCAGAAGATTTGCTGCCTTAAGACATTTTCTAAAGAAAATAGGGAGAGGAATGCAAGTGTTGTTTTAATGTAGACAAACAAAATTTGGCATACAATTTCAGATTCTCACACTAAAAGTGTTCTCAGGATTCACCATCACTAATGAGTTAGTGGATGGTATTGTACAGGGGAGGTTTTCAAATTAAAAGAATTATCTCAAGAGAGACTTGTCTATATTTCAGATTTAAGACAGAAACAAAACACTGTATATTTAGTCTAGGTTTTATAAGCCTACATTTGTAAAATAAACTTCTCAATGTGTAATTGAGTTTCTTTAATAATCTCAGTCCAGCTTTCAAGTTTGGTCCTACTAACCTGAACCTAAACCTAATTGTTTAACCATTTTATTTACCATTTGCTACTTTATTTAGTGTTATTTACTCTTTTATTTACACTTACTGCTTGAAATAAAGGTGTAGAAGTGTTTAAGTATTCCCAAAGGAAAGATAAGAAACTTTCAAAAGTTATTTTAGCTTCTGAATAAGCAGTTCGTTTAAAACATGTACAGTATTTCTTAACTGCTGTACACAGCCATGATTAACTGGCAGAAGCCTACAGATACCATGATTGCACTTCTTCCACACCAAAAGAGGTAACACCAGGGGGAAAAAACAAAACAAAACAATCAAACATCTAGCATACACTAAGACAGGCAACAGCCACTACAGCCCTTGCACCAAGTCACGTAATGAAGCATCAGTTCTCAGCCACTCGAGGAGCAGTGCTGATGCATCCTGGGACTGCCAGTCCAGGGGCAGTTTTGGCAGCCAGGCCAAAAATGGCCTGTCCCTTCGGCTATGCCAACAGAACAATTTCTGCAGCAATTTTATAAACAATCAACAAGTCAAACACAGTCACTAGTCCATAAAAAAGAAAGTAAGATTTATTTTTTTTTAACTAGGACACAATAATCTCAGGCATATTCCTCAAATAAGAGCTTTGTAACAGCTTTGCCAAGGTGCTCACTCAGCAGCAAGGAACAATCATCAGCATTCCAAACACAGAGACCCTCTTCTTGACATGTTTTTCATGCCTGCATTAACAAGAAAGATTCAGCTCACAGATGAAGGGATTTAGGATGGTCAGGCACACACCAGATTGATGTGAAACTTGCTATCAAAGTACATACAACAGAACTTAATTAATTTTTTCCTATTTTTTTTTTCCTCAGAGTATGCGCAGAAAAAAGTCTTTTGAAATTTCATTAGATGAAATAAGCAGTACATAGCATTATGGTTTCTGGTGAGAGTTTTTTGTTGACTTTGAAAGCCAAAGAAGAAAGTCATGAGTGTACTAAGTAACTTTAGCAGAAATAGAAATGTAAGGTTCAGACTCCTGCCTCTTAATTGTACCCTGACTGTCCCTTTGGCTATGCTAACAGAACAATTTCTGCAGCAGCTTTATAAACAATCAATAAGTCAAACACATTTTCTTTTTTATGGATTAGTTACTAAGATAATTTTTTTTTAACTATCAGAAACAGTAAACAAATCCAACTTACACTGCAGCTCCACAAACTGCTGTACTGGCACAGACAGGGGGGTGGCCTTGGCATGGGAACAAACCTCCAATAATGGGGAGAAAGAACAGCAACTGCTACAAAAGGAAACAAATTTCTTGTGTCATAATTTCACGTTCAATCTTTCCAGACAATGCTGATTTATCTTCTGAGACAACTTCTTCTCAAGCAAGCAAGAAATACTACATTTTAATGAAGTATTACAGGATACAGTCAATAGTCCATAATCCTTGCAATTAAAAAAAAAAAAAAGTGTTATAAAGATGACTTTGCCCACTGTGGGATGTGAGAATTAGGGTTTATTATTAAAGTATGACTCAATGACCAAGGGGATATTCTGTAAGATATGTCGTGTATGCTTGAAAATTCAGAGCAGAAATACAAATCTCTAACACTCACTGCACCTGGTTCATGTCCCTCTTGTACGATTTCTAGGAGCATTGCCATTAAAAAATTAGTCAGGTTCCTGGAACAGTTTGCAGGTTGGAAGCCTAATATAGTACCTATCTGTAATTAGAGTCTTGCCCATGTTAGTCAAGATGTAACTTCAGGCATTGAAAAATGATACTGGAATAGGAAGCTTTACTTGTAAAGGTCTCTGGAATAAGAAGGTCCACTTCAAATATTATATAAGAGAAAGCAGCATCTGTAAAAACTGCAGAACTGCAGTTACTTCAGAAAAAAAGTCAATCTGAACAATCTGGAAAATGCAGCAAAGGCTGCTCTGGACTCTAAAGAGCTCCCTTCAGAGTCTTGATCCAACAAACACTGCTATGTCTGCTCCTGCCCTAAAGGAAAAAAAAAATAATTAAAAAAATAATTAAAAAAGTCTGCTTTTGTCTTTGACAATTATATCAAGGGAAAAAAAAATCTTAAGTGGTTATTTTATTATTTTTTTTTACATTAGAAATGGAGAAACAGACTTAAGGGAGTGTCTACTGCAGAAGTCAGATATGGGAATTGCAACTTTTAAAGTACATCAAGAACAGTACATGACACAGTATATGGGAAAAATAAAAATGATAGAAATATGCCAAAAAAAAAAAAAAAGTTATTTGACAGGGGGAAAAAAATTCAAAATTAGATCATGAAGCCAAGAGCATCTGTAACTGTGGATCATCCAATCACATACTATTAAAAATAAGACTATTGGCAGGAAATTGATTTGCCTTACCAACAAACATTCCGGTTTAAAGAATATTCTCCACAAGTGTCATTAAATAGCTGCTCAGTATAACAAACTCATTTTTACAGCTGATTTAAGTTCATTACAGGAAACAAACACCCTGAAAAGAATGCTTCCTTTCACTTACCAAAATACAAACTAAAACTCTCAAATTCTGTCCTTTGAGGGCAATGTATATGGCTCTTTCATAATACATGAAAGAGATTTTCAACAGGTAGATGCGTTATTTTTCTTACATAAAAAAGGTATAAGGGTATCACCAGTGGAATTTAAGAAGTGAAGTATACTAAGGAAAACAAAATTCAACC
Organism: Ceyx cyanopectus; assembly: GCA_013401355.1. Taxonomy (NCBI): domain Eukaryota; kingdom Metazoa; phylum Chordata; class Aves; order Coraciiformes; family Alcedinidae; genus Ceyx; species Ceyx cyanopectus. Next base: position 12,791 of record VYZU01089513.1, read on the forward strand.
TAAATTCTACATTAAGGTAAAATGACTACTACCACTACTGATGATTAAAATTTTATGTTAATATAACCTCTCTGTTGGATCAAATGAGTTACATTGTTAGCATTGCTTTGGAAAGACAGAGCATTTTTTATCATTCTTTATTTTCTCCCATGTAATATATATTCTGGCCACATAAATACCATGGCTTCTAGGGACACAATTCAATTTCTACCTGGGGAAATCTCCTTAACCTAGCTGAAAAATATAAATTCCTCCAAGACTTCCTTGCCCATTTCTGGCAGCCAGCGCTAAACAAATAGAAGGTCCAGTGAGAGCTGCTAGTGCTCTCATATCTGAAGTATGTTTGTTCTAGGAGAGCTTTAGACAGAGACAGGTTGTAGGCAATATTCATAACAGGACACAAAGACCACTTTAGAAAACAAAGATCTAGTTGCCTACTGTTACTTTGTAGAAAGACAATTCAATCGTACATTTTCTGTTTCTTTAAAGGATAGATAATGATTGAGTAAAGGGAGAGTTCATGCTTTTAAGATCACATATTACCTTCTCAGACTGACTACTGAAGCCACTGATTGTGAAATAGGATCCAACAGTCAGACAAAGAATATTTAGATTTTATTAATTGGCATTAATACTTTCTTACTTAAAGCTGAAACCTCCTCAATTGATTTTTCTCAAATACAATGTTATAAAGACTAATTATTACAAGTACTATTCAACTCAAACAGTAAATTCCTATTGCTCCTTGTTAGCAGAGTTTAAATGATCCCCATGACTGACTAGAAATACAATTGTAAAATGCTGCTTAAAAAATGCATTCCAAGCCCTGCACATTGATATGAGCCATATGGTTTATTGGAGACACTTTTCTGAACCCCTTTTACTTTGCAACATCTTGTTTAACTGTAAGGAAATAAAAACGCTATGCTGCTAATAGGTCTATTAACAAAGCATATGCTAAAACCATTCTCTCCTCTGCTCTCCTCAACTATTTGAAAATTGCTTGTCTGTAGTTAGAAATAGGATGCTCTCTCTCTACCAGAGGATGGCAAGAGTAAAACATACAAGGAAAAATCAAGAATAGGCAGCAAAGAAGGAGAATAAAAGCATCTCTCTGTAACAAGAATCAGAAAGACCTTTGTTTTGCTCAACATAAATGATTACAAGTAAAGATTCTACAGGTATTGTTAAGTGCACAATGAAGTTCAGGAAAACAACTCTTCTGGTGGATTGGCAAGTCAACTCAATGAAAGACAATACAGAACAGACTAAAATACTCCATGCATTTTCTTTGTCCTGTTGTCATTGCTTAACCTCTGCTGGCAGATAAACACCACACAGCCACTCACAAACTGCCTTCCTGCCTCTCTCCACACCCCCTCTTGTAGGATAGGAAGGAAAATCAGAAGGGAAAAAAAAAAAAAGTGAGACCTTTATGAGGGGGTTGAGATAAGGACAGTTTAATACAACACAAAGACAGAGGTACTAATGATAGAACTAATGAAATGATAGACAAGGCAAGTAATAAAAGCCAGGAAGGCTCTACCTGTGCCCAAGATGACAACTTTCTCACCTCTGACTTCACTGAAGCAACTTGAAAACAGGTGCCTCCAGCCTGGGCCAGCCCTCCCCTCATGTAGGAGCATAATTCAGGATGGATCCTGCTCTAGCAGAGGGGCTAGATTAGATGATCTTTCAAGGTCCCTTCCAACCCCTAACATTTTATGATTCTATGGAATCAAATATCCCATTGAATGGCTTGTTCTTATCCAAGCTGTGGCTCCTCCCAGCTGCTTGGGCCAGCAACTGCTGGTGATAACCTGAATCAAACCCAGGACACCTTCACAGGCAAAGCTCACTCTCAGATACAGGTACCAACAGGGTTTGGGGAAGAGTAAAGAATCCAACAGTAATGGGACCAGAAGTTTAGAAATGCTTATCGAAGCTGTATTCAAGCCCTCAGGTTTATATGGCATTCATCTAAGGGAGCTGAAAAGGCTGACAAATGTGATTATGAGATTGCTATGAGCTATCTAAAATACTAACAGTTGAGGGTGTTAGAGGGGTCCTAAAGATTAGAAAAAGGTTAATCCCCAAGGCAAAGTAAAGAAACCCATGAAACAACTCAGACAACCTGTTTTACGAAGTACCAGAGAAGATAATGGAGCATCTGCTCCTTGAGTCCATTTCCAAACACATGGTGGACAAGAAAGTAACCAGAAACAACCAACATTGTTTTATCAAGGACAAATTACACTTTGACCAACCTGACAACCAGCTTTAATGACATGACTGCCTAAGGTAGCTAAGGAGAATGCTATGGATTTAAAGTAACCAGATCTTAGATTAAGGTTTTTGGCACCAACTTACACAGTATTGCCTGGAAGCTGAGAAGCACTAGAAAAATCCAAGAGAATTGTGATAAATGGGGTGAAATCCAGCTGGCTGCCGGTCACCAGTGGTGTTCCTCAGGGATCATTTTTGGGGCCAGTCTTGTTTGGCATCTTTATTGATGGCTTGGATGTGGGGATTGAAAGCACCCTCAGTAAGTTTGCAGATGACACCAAATTGTGTGGGAGTGTTGTTCTGAGTGAGGCTAGGAAGGCTCTTCAGAGGGATTTGGACAGGTTGGATATATGGGCCAAGGCCAATTGTATGAGGTACAATAAGGACAAATGCCATCTCCTGCTTTTTTGTGCTATTCTGTGTTATAACATGAACAAAATCCATTGAAACTTTTCCATAACCATTGACCTTAAAATGACTTTCAAACACAGAAAGCCAGGTTGTAGCAAAAAACCCCAACTTTATTAACAACACAGAAGTAGTCAGCACATTTAGACAGTCTTTTTCATAATTCACAGCAATCAACTATGATTACTAATGCTTTTTAGAAGAATTTGTCACAGTGAAATAACTGGTATCGTGTCAACTGGTCATACAAACAAAATCCAGAGAGCTGAGCAAAAATTCATCCCATTGCATCCGTGGAGTAAGAGACATGCTCCTTGTCCTGCAAGGTACCGAAACAAGAATGCAGTTCTACCTTCAGTAACTCTTAAGCAAGCTGAAGGAATAAAGTAACAGAAATCCACAACTGCCATCCATTCCTTCTTACAGACAGTATTACACCCTTGTTTCTTGTCACCTTTAAGCTGTTTTGATAACTTTTCATATTATATACAAAAACACTGCAAATGACTTCTTATTGATAAAGGCTTTTTATCAAAAATTATTTCTGAAATTTAAAACACGCCAAAGGCATGCTTAGCAATGTAACAAAGTTTTACATTTCATACATGCACATTTCTCAAAAGTGTCTTTTGATATCACCTCGCAGCTAACTGTAAATGTCTACGCAGCAAATGAGCAAAACAAGGGGTTGAGTTTTTTTAAACCAGTGCCTTCATCATCTGTAGAACACAGACCCCCCAAATAAGCTTGACAAAGAATTACAAGCAGCTTCCAGTGTCCAAACTGTCTGTCCTGAACACATTTTTGAGGTCCAGAAAGCATAAGTGATTCTTTGAGTGCATATATTCTAGACCTGTTCTGTGTATTAAAGATCTCCATGGCAGCACTACCCCACACTGGTAACACAAAAACTGCAAAATAAACCCAAGCCTTTAAAATAGACTATGAAGGAAAATAAGCCAAATTTGTTCCATCAGTCTCTTGCATAAAACTGCAAGCTGCAACTCTTCTTGAAAAACATCAGCTCCCTTTAACAAAACAACCCATACTCTGCCAAATTAATGATGGCAAAATCCAGACCAGCTTTGTTGTGGGTGAAGGGAAAATCATATCTTGACAAGTAATCGGAAGCAATGGGGTTCTAGAAAGCTATGTTGAAATAAAAAATACTGTTTCATTTTGTTGGGTTTTTTTAAAATATTTATTTTGAAAATACTTAAATCTGTTGCCCATTGAATTGAAGAAATTCTTTTTCTATGTCTAGAGACCAAACTGGTAGCAGAATGATGGCTATATACAGCAAGGGAAGCTTATATTGCAAAAATCTCATGGCCTAGATTGGAAGCAAGGGAATGGGCATCAAGAATAGTGCCAAGCCTTCTATCCATCTACTACTAAACTGGCAAGAATTTGTAGTACTTGATGAAAATAAAACTAAACTCTTCTACTTTGTTGCCAAAATTAGGGTGAAGTCTGTAGCAGAAGGCAAGAAGCCAGTGCTTACAGATGGCCAACGTGCTGTGCAACCCTGTTCTGGTTAAGATCTGCATTTTCTTACACAATCATATGAAAGAATGCTGCTACAGATGGGACAGCATGAGCCAAGGCCTACCCTAGAGTCCTGAAATGCACAGCTAAAGCAAATATAGTCGTTCAGGTTATTATTTATTTATAAGCACCTCAGACCACATGAAACCTGCAACGTGTCTGAGACTGCTGAATACACACTATGCGCACACCAGCCTACACCACAGGTCTTTCACCACACCCAGCTGAGTCAAATGCCTTATCAGTATTTCACACCTAGGCTAGTTACGGCACATTCTCTGGCTTCATTTCTGAAGGCAAAAGAACACGTGGGAGATGGAAGCGATACTTTTTGCATTCACCATCGTCACACTCCTTCTTCACATTGACTGTACTTTTTTTTCCCCCTCTTCATTGAAAAGAGTTTCATATTCAAAGCAAATATTTCACTTGTGTAATAAAGTTCCTAGGTTCAATTTCTCTAGCTGCTCTGCAGCCAGGCATACTTCGTTTGCTGCTCCTGATCTTTGACCCAGATATATGACTGGTTCTAAAATCACACACATATTTTTGATTTGTAAAGCGTACTGAATATAAATGCTATCAGTACCAGTCATAAACATTCAGCTCAGTATATGACAGCAGAGTACACTCCATGAGAAATTAGCATATTAGATAAATCAGACTGAAGAGTTTACAAGTTCCTCATCTTAAAGTAGGTTCACTGCTGAAATATTTTCAGACCTGTATATAATTCTCAGCACCTTTAAAAGCATCAATGAAATCTTAATATAAGTGATTTGCAACTGAAGTTATAGATCTATATTTGTAATTAATTCACATCTGTTATAATCTGAAACCGAAGATTATTTACCATTTAAGGTGAAGAGATGCTCAGCGGTAGCTCTGTAGGCCCTGAAATGAAGAGAGACTAGTTGCATGCTCTGACCACTGACAATTACACAGATGAATATGTGTTGTTATTCTGTGCTCTGCCAACTGTGTTCACTTGTTGCCTCACCACTTAGAAGTACAATCCTATGAAGACTTACATATTCATTTCCCCTGAAAGCACCAACCTGTTTAAATGAAGTTAATGGGAAAATTCTCAACATAATGTTAAATATGTGCAAGTATGAAACCTTGCATAGCTTTCCCAGTCCTAAATTTAGAACATTTAAGCAGCACTTTTTCTACTGTAAATATAGTTAACAACTGTATTTAAGCATCTTTAAAAAAAAATAAGTCAGACAGTAATAGTCCTTCCTGATCCAAAATACGACTTACACTGCAATAGTATTTGGTTGTCCAAAATTAGATTAGGATTTGTAATCCAAAAAAAACAGACAAGACACAGACACTCGCAAGCAAAAAGTATTGTATTACATAAATAAAAAGTGTGATGCTTTGTATTCATATTAATTCCAACTTGGGGACAGAAACAGTTGGTGTTTCTTAGGAGAATCTTCTACAAGAAGCCACTTAGAAAATTGCATAATAACACTCACCATTCAGTTCCTCTCAAATCTTTGCATTCTATTTCTGTCTTTGACTGGCACCAAGTATTCAGCCTATTTTTACACAGAAGCATATCCAGTGATTCAGACAGTCCTAGGAATGCAAACCACATTCCCAACTAAAGACAAAAAGAATCCANACTCTGCCAAATTAATGATGGCAAAATCCAGACCAGCTTTGTTGTGGGTGAAGGGAAAATCATATCTTGACAAGTAATCGGAAGCAATGGGGTTCTAGAAAGCTATGTTGAAATAAAAAATACTGTTTCATTTTGTTGGGTTTTTTTAAAATATCCAAGCCTTCTATCCATCTACTACTAAACTGGCAAGAATTTGTAGTACTTGATGAAAATAAAACTAAACTCTTCTACTTTGTTGCCAAAATTAGGGTGAAGTCTGTAGCAGAAGGCAAGAAGCCAGTGCTTACAGATGGCCAACGTGCTGTGCAACCCTGTTCTGGTTAAGATCTGCATTTTCTTACACAATCATATGAAAGAATGCTGCTACAGATGGGACAGCATGAGCCAAGGCCTACCCTAGAGTCCTGAAATGCACAGCTAAAGCAAATATAGTCGTTCAGGTTATTATTTATTTATAAGCACCTCAGACCACATGAAACCTGCAACGTGTCTGAGACTGCTGAATACACACTATGCGCACACCAGCCTACACCACAGGTCTTTCACCACACCCAGCTGAGTCAAATGCCTTATCAGTATTTCACACCTAGGCTAGTTACGGCACATTCTCTGGCTTCATTTCTGAAGGCAAAAGAACACGTGGGAGATGGAAGCGATACTTTTTGCATTCACCATCGTCACACTCCTTCTTCACATTGACTGTACTTTTTTTTCCCCCTCTTCATTGAAAAGAGTTTCATATTCAAAGCAAATATTTCACTTGTGTAATAAAGTTCCTAGGTTCAATTTCTCTAGCTGCTCTGCAGCCAGGCATACTTCGTTTGCTGCTCCTGATCTTTGACCCAGATATATGACTGGTTCTAAAATCACACACATATTTTTGATTTGTAAAGCGTACTGAATATAAATGCTATCAGTACCAGTCATAAACATTCAGCTCAGTATATGACAGCAGAGTACACTCCATGAGAAATTAGCATATTAGATAAATCAGACTGAAGAGTTTACAAGTTCCTCATCTTAAAGTAGGTTCACTGCTGAAATATTTTCAGACCTGTATATAATTCTCAGCACCTTTAAAAGCATCAATGAAATCTTAATATAAGTGATTTGCAACTGAAGTTATAGATCTATATTTGTAATTAATTCACATCTGTTATAATCTGAAACCGAAGATTATTTACCATTTAAGGTGAAGAGATGCTCAGCGGTAGCTCTGTAGGCCCTGAAATGAAGAGAGACTAGTTGCATGCTCTGACCACTGACAATTACACAGATGAATATGTGTTGTTATTCTGTGCTCTGCCAACTGTGTTCACTTGTTGCCTCACCACTTAGAAGTACAATCCTATGAAGACTTACATATTCATTTCCCCTGAAAGCACCAACCTGTTTAAATGAAGTTAATGGGAAAATTCTCAACATAATGTTAAATATGTGCAAGTATGAAACCTTGCATAGCTTTCCCAGTCCTAAATTTAGAACATTTAAGCAGCACTTTTTCTACTGTAAATATAGTTAACAACTGTATTTAAGCATCTTTAAAAAAAAATAAGTCAGACAGTAATAGTCCTTCCTGATCCAAAATACGACTTACACTGCAATAGTATTTGGTTGTCCAAAATTAGATTAGGATTTGTAATCCAAAAAAAACAGACAAGACACAGACACTCGCAAGCAAAAAGTATTGTATTACATAAATAAAAAGTGTGATGCTTTGTATTCATATTAATTCCAACTTGGGGACAGAAACAGTTGGTGTTTCTTAGGAGAATCTTCTACAAGAAGCCACTTAGAAAATTGCATAATAACACTCACCATTCAGTTCCTCTCAAATCTTTGCATTCTATTTCTGTCTTTGACTGGCACCAAGTATTCAGCCTATTTTTACACAGAAGCATATCCAGTGATTCAGACAGTCCTAGGAATGCAAACCACATTCCCAACTAAAGACAAAAAGAATCCAGCTGTTTTCAGCCTAATCTATAACAAAACTCCTTTCTGACCCCCAGTCAATAACCTGAACTTAAAACTAGAACTACCAGTAAGGCCACAGAGCTTTTGGAATCATTAAGAATAATGGGAAATTCTCAAGTTTAGTGGCAATTAATACAAAATGTATTTTACAAAGCAGAAAATGTTTTTCAATATTTCAAAAAGAAACCAGTAGAACCATTAAATATTTGCTGATTATTTTTTCATACCCTGGAAAATATAGGTACTAATTTCTATAAAATTAAGTAAAATATAAAGGGCACATGCTACCTTGATTCTTGGCAAAGTCTTTTGACACCTACTATAAAAAGCTACTCAATCACTACTACATACTATTACTATAAAGACTCAGGCAGGGGGGCTGGACTAGATGATCTTCTAGGTCCCTTCCAACCCCTAATATCTGTGATTCTGTGATTCTGTGAAGTGCAAATTTTATCTGAGTGCAGGCTAAATTTGAAGCCATTGTAATGATACGCATAATTAAAATTACAAACTCCTAACTTCATTTATGCCTCCTACTACTTGCAATATGAAAAGCAGTAAGTAATACAGAAGCTTTTTTTTTATTCCCTTATGTTAACCATGACAGCTTGCAGAAAGGATCCCTACATGATTCTGTTGGTAAATGCCTCTACATAGAAGCCTGAATATTCCTACATTTTTCTTATTATTAACAAACTATTAAAAAGTTAAAGTACTTTGTCTCTTATTGCAAGACAAGTTTATCTTCAAGAGTCATTTGAAGCATTTTGAAAATATTAAATTGTTATGTCAAATCAGTCATATTAAAGGCATCACAAGACATTTAAAAAACCGTCAAGTAAACTGAAGAGGAAAAGTTGTTTCACCTCTTTGGCAATATTCTAGTGCACATGCTGGAAACACATTAGTCTCTGCTATAGCTTCTGAAATGCTCACAACGCGGAATTCAGATTTCCTGGTCTGAAGTTTCTAGAATGACTACAGGTGTCCAGAGGAGCGCCACAAAGATGATCAGGGGGCTTAAACACCTCTTCTACAAGGACAGGCTGAAGGAGCTGGAGTTGTTCAGCCTAGAGAAGAGAAGGCTCCAGGGAGACCTTAGAGCCACTGTCCAGTACCTGAAGGGGGCCTACAGGAAGGCTGGAGAGGGGCTGTTTACAAGGGCCTGTAGTGAAAGGACAAGGGGTAATGGGTTTAAATTAGAGAAGAGCAGATTCAGACTAGATATCAGGAAGAAGTTCTTTACCTTGAGGGTGGTAAACAGTGGAATAGGCTCCCCAGGGAGGTGGTTGAGGCCCCATCCCTGGAGATATTCAAGGTGAGGTTGGACAAGGCTCTGAGCAGCCTGGTCTAGTTGAGGGTGTCCCTGCTCACTGCAGGGGGGCTGCACTAGATGACCTTTGGAGGTCCCTTCCAGCCCTAAACATTCTATGATTCTATGATTCTATTTGCTTAAAAAAACCCCAACCAAACAACACTTACATTCAGAGTTCGGTTACTTCAGAGTTGTTAACTTTTGCTAAAACCCTTCAAAGGGAAATTCACACCCTGTTTATAAAGAAAAAAGAAAAAAACAAACTAACAAAATAAACAAAAAGCACTAAAAAAAACCCCACAAACAAAAAACAACACAAAGAACAAAAAATCAAAAAATGAATAAACTCACTCATGCTTGAGCATGGTAAGGTCCTTCATCCTCTCTATAGAGAGGACTAGTATAAATAATATATTTATTTTTTACATGATGGTTTTATTTTCCTCAACTGCTCCTTTTAGGTCTTCATCGTCTACTGGCCCCCATCAACACTTTGATAAGCTTTCTGATCCCTGATATACATGAACAATAGTTATTATTAGACTTTATGCCTTTAGGAAGTTGATTCTCAACCTTCTTTTTTTTTGCTTGCCTTATTTAGATTTGCTTTTAACTTGAGAGCATCTCTGATCTGTTTTCCCCTTTTTCATTAGATTTTTTTATTACTAATAACTTTGTTTCTCCTGAATTTTCAAATGTTAGCTTTTTGTTGTTCTTCTTCTTCTGATACTGTAAGAAAACCCCAGGCACCAGAAGAGTACTCCGTAGTTCTTAGAAGTGACTTACAGGATGGCTGCTTACTGGTTACACACTGGGGAAATGCAGGACCACTCCACACCTCCACAGCTTTATTTCCACAGAACGAAAATAAAGGTGCATAGGCTGATGGAAGGTGCAAGACACTGGAACAGTCTTCTGATCTAGATAAAACTGAGACTAATACTCTGTGCCATTCAAAGTAGATAGAGGTCAGCAAATTGAAGTCTTTTCATTTGCAACACATTCTGGTTCTAACAGAATGACTTAAAACTGCACTGCATCACAAACCATTCTTTCCTACCTCCCTTTAGCTACTTGCCTTGTTTTTATATACTCCTGCTCAGATTTTTTTTCTCACTTTTACGCAAGCTAAACTTGACTAAAAATTACAGAGTACATCTCCTGTAGTTAGCAGATCCTAAGTGAAAAGTTGCTTCTCCTCCTACAGTTTGCAAAACTACTTTTTCCTAGAAGCACTCACTATAATAGCTAGAATTTTGGTATTATCACTCTGCACCAATGTAATCTTAACTCATTGCATGGAAGTAACCCAATCTTCTTTTACAACTAGTTTTTTTTCTGAATTTTAACCCTAGAGTAATTGCAGTGGTTGAGGAAGAGGATGTGAGTGAAATGGCACATCACTACTGAGGTTGAGTGGGAGATAGAATAAGGCATGTGAGCATGAGAGAGATTGGGAGAAAGTGTGACAAAGTAAGAAAGCAGGAAAGCAAGACAAAAGACTGATGAAGATATAACTTGAACAAAGTGGAAAATGTTATCAATCTTGTTTAGTGCTATGAAACTTCAATAGCACTTCTCAGAATACAGAGGGGTTTTTAGAACATTATCTACAGAGAAAATGGCACTATGAATAGTACAATAATCTGCCAACTGCCATTCAGTCTTTACCCATTTTTTGACCAGGGATATTGTATGGCAAATAAATTTTAAGAATTTTAGTTACAAAAATAAAATCTATATGTTTGGTATAAGAACAGTAAATTAAGAAATTAAATCAAACCTTCAGTCACTATTTTGTCTTTAAGTTTGTAAACATATTGAGAGGGAGAAAGTGTGAGTTCCATACTTCAGCAGCTTCAAGAAAAACCCATGAATAACTAATTGTGCAAGGAGGCACAAGAGCTGGAACGCACACATTATAACTGTGCATTTGCTCATTAAGTTTCCTTAAAATAATAATAGCATTCAGTCTGGGAATGGGTTTCTAATCCTTCACTGCAAAACCACAGATCAAAGCTGACATTCAATTTTGGAAGGGAAAAAAAATAAAGTTTGTTTTTCTTGTTTATTTATTTTTTAAATTCAATCTCTTGTGCAAAGACCCGGTTCACACTTACTTCATGGTTCAATGTTTCTTTATTTACAATCCATTTAAATTTCTCATTCTATATTGCAAACCAATGAAACTAATTTAGTCTCAGTCATGTATCTTTTTACAGCATTGCATGCTGCAACCTAACATCCTAGTCCAATAAACTCATTCACAGAATGTGCCACAGATATAAAGAGTTTAGAAGAACTGAAAGGGGCAAGCCATTATTATGAACGAAGAGAGCAACACTGTATCAAATATTCCATGCACACCCTGCACCAGTTAACTATATATACTTCAGAAGAATACTTTCCCTGGAAGTGAACTGGAAGTAACTTTGCAACATTTTGTACTGGTCACTGTCAACAAGTAAATTACAAAAAAAATATTTACGTAGCTTATATGATGCCCTAATTAGAAGCAACCAGGAAAAGGCACACAAAAAATACATATATGAATAATCTGTGTTTCTATACTAAACAGAATTTCCATGAGTGACAGAACTAAATAAAGTGTCGTTTCCAGGCACCTGACTGAGATGGGATAAACTTTCACAGAAGCCTTTTCCTCTGTGGGCACTTCTCCTACCAAGCAAGTTGCTTTACAGACACCTAAAATTCTTAATCCTGCTATTTCTCCATCAAATTTGATTGAAAAGAACCAAAAAGCTCAAAAATAAGGTGACAGCTCCTGATTGCATAAGACTCTGCCACAGGAAGCACAAACTGAAAAAAAAGGAAGATATGCTGCTAAGTAGACATATAGCAAGATTTTATTTTTTTAATTTATGCTTAAATAGATACAACTGAGTACTCCTCATTGATCAAAACATTATCTCTGAAACACCAGAAAATGAAATGACAGCCATAAAAGTTTTACATTGTATTGAACTAGAAATGCAACATCTAAATCTTAACATAGAACTCTAATCCATAATTATTTGCACAGTTTTATCAGAACAAAAACTTCCAATGGAATACCACAAATAACAAAAATAACCTGTTTGTATAAGCTTACATATAATACATGATGAAGGGTTTCATAATAACTTGCAGGTTAAACCCTACAGAAAAAAAATTAATATCCAAGTTTCTTGACAAATATCACTCATATTTTTTAATTTAAGGTGATTGAGNATTTTAACCCTAGAGTAATTGCAGTGGTTGAGGAAGAGGATGTGAGTGAAATGGCACATCACTACTGAGGTTGAGTGGGAGATAGAATAAGGCATGTGAGCATGAGAGAGATTGGGAGAAAGTGTGACAAAGTAAGAAAGCAGGAAAGCAAGACAAAAGACTGATGAAGATATAACTTGAACAAAGTGGAAAATGTTATCAATCTTGTTTAGTGCTATGAAACTTCAATAGCACTTCTCAGAATACAGAGGGTTTTTTAGAACATTATCTACAGAGAAAATGGCACTATGAATAGTACAATAATCTGCCAACTGCCATTCAGTCTTTACCCATTTTTTGACCAGGGATATTGTATGGCAAATAAATTTTAAGAATTTTAGTTACAAAAATAAAATCTATATGTTTGGTATAAGAACAGTAAATTAAGAAATTAAATCAAACCTTCAGTCACTATTTTGTCTTTAAGTTTGTAAACATATTGAGAGGGAGAAAGTGTGAGTTCCATACTTCAGCAGCTTCAAGAAAAACCCATGAATAACTAATTGTGCAAGGAGGCACAAGAGCTGGAACGCACACATTATAACTGTGCATTTGCTCATTAAGTTTCCTTAAAATAATAATAGCATTCAGTCTGGGAATGGGTTTCTAATCCTTCACTGCAAAACCACAGATCAAAGCTGACATTCAATTTTGGAAGGGAAAAAAAATAAAGTTTGTTTTTCTTGTTTATTTATTTTTTAAATTCAATCTCTTGTGCAAAGACCCGGTTCACACTTACTTCATGGTTCAATGTTTCTTTATTTACAATCCATTTAAATTTCTCATTCTATATTGCAAACCAATGAAACTAATTTAGTCTCAGTCATGTATCTTTTTACAGCATTGCATGCTGCAACCTAACATCCTAGTCCAATAAACTCATTCACAGAATGTGCCACAGATATAAAGAGTTTAGAAGAACTGAAAGGGGCAAGCCATTATTATGAACGAAGAGAGCAACACTGTATCAAATATTCCATGCACACCCTGCACCAGTTAACTATATATACTTCAGAAGAATACTTTCCCTGGAAGTGAACTGGAAGTAACTTTGCAACATTTTGTACTGGTCACTGTCAACAAGTAAATTACAAAAAAAATATTTACGTAGCTTATATGATGCCCTAATTAGAAGCAACCAGGAAAAGGCACACAAAAAATACATATATGAATAATCTGTGTTTCTATACTAAACAGAATTTCCATGAGTGACAGAACTAAATAAAGTGTCGTTTCCAGGCACCTGACTGAGATGGGATAAACTTTCACAGAAGCCTTTTCCTCTGTGGGCACTTCTCCTACCAAGCAAGTTGCTTTACAGACACCTAAAATTCTTAATCCTGCTATTTCTCCATCAAATTTGATTGAAAAGAACCAAAAAGCTCAAAAATAAGGTGACAGCTCCTGATTGCATAAGACTCTGCCACAGGAAGCACAAACTGAAAAAAAAGGAAGATATGCTGCTAAGTAGACATATAGCAAGATTTTATTTTTTTAATTTATGCTTAAATAGATACAACTGAGTACTCCTCATTGATCAAAACATTATCTCTGAAACACCAGAAAATGAAATGACAGCCATAAAAGTTTTACATTGTATTGAACTAGAAATGCAACATCTAAATCTTAACATAGAACTCTAATCCATAATTATTTGCACAGTTTTATCAGAACAAAAACTTCCAATGGAATACCACAAATAACAAAAATAACCTGTTTGTATAAGCTTACATATAATACATGATGAAGGGTTTCATAATAACTTGCAGGTTAAACCCTACAGAAAAAAAATTAATATCCAAGTTTCTTGACAAATATCACTCATATTTTTTAATTTAAGGTGATTGAGAAACATCAAATTGTAGGCAACTGCAGAACTACTGGATTTGACAAATTCCCAAAAAAGATATGCCTTGTTTGTGTTACAATAAGAAGTTAAACTGACAGGCAAGGAAGGGAAAAATAAAGAGACTAATTAAATAACTCTAATGCCTATTATAACAGATCACTACACCATATGGATTCCACTCTTAGACAGTACACTAATTTCATTTTCTTATTGAACACAGGGAAAGACAGGAAAAAAAATGTGTTCCCTGCCCCTGGATGTTAGTTGGTTTTGTTTGGGTTTTTTTTCTACTCCAAGTAGCAAAATAGAAAATGTGTCACACAGACATTAAACCAGACCAGGACCACCCAATGTTAAGATTACTTATACAACTACATAAATGGCAGGCTGGAAAATAGGAAATGCATTCTATGTGTGGAAACTGAAGTAGCAAGCTGAAATATATGTTCAAATTCTTTTCAAATGAATTCTACTGAACTCCCAGTATCCCAAGTCTTGAGAACTAGAGAAAGACCTCAGTTTTACCCACAGCAGATCCCATTAATTAAACCTTGAAAATGTAACACTGCCCTTCATGTCAAATGTCTTTAGGAAGGTTCTGTGATTCCCAAAATCAGCTATTTTTTATATGTCAAAGGCTGGAAGGCTCTGATACTTTAGGGTAATGGCATTTTAATCTTATCCTAGCAAATCATTTAATTATACAATTCTAGCCACACACGTTTTCACTGCACTCATTCATTAAATAGTGTCCTAATTTGACTAGTNCTAGTCTTTTCTTCCTGTATTAGTACTAATCAGTATTATGGTAGTGCACAGCTGTCCTGCTTTTTAAGTGCAACATTAGGCTGTAATGAAAGGCTTTCTACCTTTCAAGTAATTTGCAGCATATGTAGCTGAGTGCTTTATATATCTATCTTGAGTTACATATATATACATATATGTATGTATTGAGTTACATATATATATATCTTGAGTTATATATATTTATCTGAGTTACAAATATCTTGAGATACAGATAATCTTAACTAACAGGTTTATAAAAACTTGTCCACACCTTACTAAGGTCAAGTCAACAAACATTGATTGTAGAGTGTCCTCAAACAGTTTCAGGACCCTTACATCCCGGGAAAATAGAGAGTTGTCCAGAGTATTTGCAGCATACTGAAGTTTCCATCTTAAGACCTGCCCTTTGCAATCATCACACCTTAAATTAAATACATTTTCTTGACAAAGTGACCCAATGTCAAAAAGGGAACAGCAAAGAGGTCGGATGCTCTGATGAGATTTGATCATAAATTTCCAAAACACATGCTACAATTTCTAAGACCATCACAGAGTTAAACTTAAAATAGTATTTGAACATTCTACCTAACAAAGAGGGCCACATGTTTCTTTAAAGAAATCTTTAGTATTTCTTCTCTTGCAGGAATGTATATCAACAGATGTATAGACCAATACGAAAAACAAAGTTTATGTTGTTTTATCTTTTTCTGCTAAGTTTTTTTTCCACTATACAGATTAAATAATTACTCCTCCATTTGTATTCTTTTGATCTCCAGAATGTCATTGATCTGTAGACTTTCTTCAGTCCAATCCAGAATTTTGGAGCACAAGATTAATAATAAGAAAGTGCTTCTGTCATTTCTTAAAATAGATTCTGAGTGGGAGCACATGCCATCATGATGCTATAACTCATCAGGAAATTATGATGCAGTATCATCTTATTCTAAAGGCACCTGCTAGCTAAGATATGGCCAAGGTCATATCAGCACTAAAGTTTCTCAGGACTGTCTTCCTTTATCAGAATAAAAAAAATGCAGCAAACAAAGACACTGCGTTTCTTCAAGAAGAAATAAAAAACACCAATCATTTAGAGTAACTTCATTTTCAATTTTGCATATAAATACCA